>MCJB01046788.1:138169-164703 GCA_002018475.1 Nicotiana obtusifolia
GGGGGGGGTGGGGTACTATTTCGGGAAAATAAATTTCAAAACTAAATGTAAAGGCTCCCGCGCTGATATAAGGAAATATTGTGAGCTACTTTAATGATTTGGGACTATGAGGTGGTACCTCGGTAGTGGCCCTGGTTGATCTTTCTCTATTTGCTGTATTTGCCTTGGTTGTTTGTTTCCTTAACATGTCACTCCTTGTTTCATTCCGTGTTGTATTAACTATCTTGATTCCGTGTTGTTAATTTTCCGTAAATTTCTTATTATTTCATTCCCATTATTATTATCACTATATCGTTATATCTTTCATCTTGTTTTATATTTTCTCCAGTAGGGCCTTGACCTGACCTCGTCACTACTCTACCGAGGTTAGACTTGGCACTTACTGGGTACTGTTGTGGTGTACTCATACTATATTTTTGCACATCTCTTTGTGCAGATCCAGGTACTTTTTATTAGTCTCGACATTAGTAACGAGGTTGCTTTGGAGACTTCAAGGTACACCTGCCTGCATCCGCAGGCCTCAGAGTCTCCTTCTATCTTATTTTTCCGTATTTCATTACACTCTCGTAGACAGTGATGTATAGGATTGTTCAGTACTGCTACTAGAGCTTGTGAATTATTCTTCACCATGATTTGGGAACTATACATTTTTGAGTTACAGATTTTTATTTATGCAGTTGTTGAAGTTTTGAGATTATTAGTTGTTATTTCAATTATTATGCATGTTGATAGGCTTATATAGTTTTAGAGACTAGGTTCCGTCACGACTTCCTACGGAGGGAATTTAGGGTCATGAGAAGTTGGTAGCAGAGCTCTAGATTCATAGGTGTTATGAGTCACAAGCAGGTTTAGTAGAGTCTCGTGGACCGGTACGGAGATGTTTGTATTTATCTTCGGGAGACTAAGGAATTGTTAGGAAAAGGTTCACTTCTTTGATTCCTTATCGTGCGAAATTGTTCACTTCGGGATTCTAAACTTCTGTCTTTCAATTCTTTCACAGATGACCAGACACCCGCATCCCCTGCTAGAGCTGCGAGAGGCCGAGGCCGGGGTAGAGGCCGAGGACGTCCACGTGGTACCGCCAGAGCACCTATACGAGCTGCTACAAAAGAGCCACCAGTAGCTCCAGCTGGAGAGCAGGCACCTGAGATGCCTGTTACTGCCCCAGCACTTTAGGAGACTCTCCCCCAGTTTCTGAGCATGTTCCGCACTTTAGCTCAGGCAGGGTTGATCCCACTTGCTCCTGCCACATCTCAGGCCGGGGGAGGAGCACAGGCTCCTGCTGCTCGTACTCTAGAGCAGTGGGTTCAGGTTGACCAGGTCCCAAAGGTCATACTAGTGCAGCCGGTCGCCCTAGTTCAGCCCGAGGCTAGGGCAGCGACTTTTGAGGGGGAGCAGCTCACGCTCAAGAGGTACAAGAAGTACCACCCTCCTAATTTCAGCGGCGTGACTTTAGAGGATGGCCAAGGTTTTCTTGAGGAGTGCCACCATATCCTCCGTACTATGGGTATTGTGGAGTCTAGTGGGGTTGCTCACACTACGTCCAGCTTAAGGGAGCGGCTTATCAGTGGTGGCGAACATATGAGTTGGGTAGTCCGGATGAGGCAGCTTCACTCACTTGGGATCAGTTCTCATACATGTTCTTCAGGGAGTTTGTCCCTCAATGTCTCAAAGATGCATGGCACATAGAGTTTGAACAGTTGCACTAAGGTTCTATGACCGTATTGGAGTATGCGGTCCGGTTCAGTGATTTGTCCAGGCATGCACCAGCCTTGGTTGCTACTGTTAGGGAGAGAGAGAGAGTCCGTCAATTTATCGAGGGGCTCAACCCTAGTATCAGATTTAGCATAGCCCGAGAGTTAGAGATGGACATCGCATACCAGTAGGTAGTGGAGATCGCTAGGAGATTGGAGGGTATGTGGGCCTGGGAGAGAGAGGAGAGGGAGGCTAAGAGGCCTTGAGATTCTGGTGCATATAGTGGTGCCGTGCTCCAATTGCAGATTGTCATGGTAGGGGCTACGTGAGCCGCCCTGTTCATTCAGCACTTCTAGCTTCCAGCGGTATTTCGGCCACTCCTAGGCCCTAGGCTCCCTATTATGCACCTCCATTGTCTAGTGCACCTCCTGCACGGGGTGCTTTCAGTGGTCAGTCCAGCCGCTCAGGTGAGGGATTGCCTCAGACTCAAGAGGGGTGCACCTCCGCAGACTACTCAAGCTCTGCGTATTCCACCGGGTCCTCAGGTTTCTCAGTCCATGGTTACCGCACTAGCTGCCACTCTACCTGCACAGCCAGCTAGAGGTGGAGGTCGGGCAGGTAGGGGTCGCCCTAGAGGGGGAGGCCAGGCTAGATATTATGCTTTTCCTGCTAGGACGGAGGCAGTTGCATCCGACTCAATTATCATAGGTATAGTTGCGATTTGTTATAGAGATGCATCAGTCTTATTTGTTCCAGGCTCCACTAATTCCTAAGTGTCATCTTACTTTTCTCCATATATGGGTGTATCCCGTGATTCCTTGAGTTCTCTCATCTTTGTGCCCAAAACTGTGGTTGATTCCCTTGTTGTTGACCGTGTGTATCAATCCTGTTTGGCTGTTCTTAGTGGTTTTGAGACCAGAGCCGATTTATTGTTGCTCAATATGGTAGATTTTGATGTTATTTTGGGCATGGACTGGTTGTCACCCTATCATGCTATTCTTAACTATCACGCCAAGACAATGACGCTGGCTATGCTAGGTGTACCACGGTTAGAGTGGAAAGGCATGTTAGATTATGTTCCTAGCAGGGTTATCTCATTTCTAAAGGCTCAGCGGATGGATGAGAAGGGGTGTGATGCATATCTAACATATGTGAGAGATGTCAGCATTAATACTCCTATCGTTGAGTCAGTTCTGGTAGTGAGGGATTATGTAGATGTATTCCCGAAGGATCTTCTAGGCATACCGCCCGATAGGAAAATCAATTTTGGTATTGATTTGTTACCGGGAACTCAGCCCATTTCTATTCCTCCATGTCGTATGGCCCCAATAGAGTTGAAGGAGTTAAAGGAGCAGTTGCAGGAGTTGCTTGATAAGGGTTTCATTTGACCCAGTGTATCACCTTGGGGTGCGCCGGTCTTGTTTGTAAAGAAGAAAGATGGTTCTATGTGCATGTGCATTGATTAATGCCACTTGAACAAGGTTACAGTGAAGAATAGGTATCCATTGCCACATATTGATGACCTATTTGATCAACTACAGTGTGCCAGAGTCATCTCCAAGATTGACTTGCATTCAGGCTATCATCAGTTGAAGATTCGGGAGCCAGATATCCCGAAGACTGCCTTCAGGACTCGGTATTGTCATTACAAGTTCCTTGTGATGTCTTTTGGGCTGATCAATGCCCTAGCAGCATTCATGCACTTGATGAACAGTGTATTCTAGCGCTATATTGACTCATTCATCATTGTGTTTATTGACGACATTTTGGTGTACTCCCGAAGACGGGAGGATCATAAGTAGCACCTGATGACTATGCTTCAGACCTTGTGAGGGGATCAAGGTGGATCCGAAGAAGATTGAAGCAGTGCAGTGTTGGCCTAGACCGTCTTCAACTACGGAGATCCAAAGTTTTCTTGGTTTGGCAGGGTATTACCATCGATTTGCAGAGGGTTTCTTATCTATTACTGCACCTATGACCAGATTGACCCAGAAGGTTGCTCCGTTCAGGTGGACAGTGAAGTGTGAGGAGAGCTTTCAAAAGCTAAAGATAGCTTTGACTACAGCCCCAGTGTTGGTGTTGCCTTCGGGGTCGGGGTATTATACTGTATAATGTGATGTGTCGCGTATTAGTCTCGGTGTGATGTTGATGCTGGATGGTAGGGTGATTGCCTACATGTCTAGACAGCTGAAAGTGCATGAGAAGAACTATCCTGTCCATGACCTCGAGTTAGCAGCTATTGTTCATGCCTTGAAGATGTGGTGGCACTATTTGTACGGTGTCCCTTGTGAGGTCTACACCGATCACCAGAGTCTACAACATCTGTTCAAGTAGAAGGATCTTAACTTGCGGTAGTGGAGGTGGTTAGAGTTGCTTAAGGACTATGATATCACCATTCTATATCATCCCGGGAAGGCAATATGGTGGCCGATGCCTTGAGTTGCAAGGCAGAGAGCTTGGGAAACTTAGCATATCTACCGGTAGCAGAGCGGCCATTACCCTTGGATGTTTAGGCCTTGGCCAACCAGTTTGTTAGATTGGATGTCTCGGAGTCAAGCCGAGTTTTGGCTTTTGTGGTTTCTCGATCATCTCTTTATGATCGTATTAGAGAGTGTTAGTATGATAACTCCCATCTGCTTGTCCTCAATGACACGGTTTAGCATGGTGATGCCAAAGAGTCACTATTGGAGGTGACAGTGTGTTGCGGTTGCAGGGCAGGCTATGTGTGCCCAATGTAGATAGCTTGTGTGAGTTGATTCTCCAAGAGGCTCAAAGTTCGCGGTACTCCATTCATTCCGGTGCCACCAAGGTGTATCAGGACTTAAGGCACCACTATTGGTGGAGGCGGATGAAGTAGGACATAGTGGAATATGTAGCCCGGTGCCTGGACTGTCTGTAGGTGAAGTATAAGCATCAAAAACCTGGTGGATTGCTTCAGAGGTTAGAGATTCCAGAGTGAAAATAGGAGCGGATCACTATGGATTTTGTTGTTGGGCTCCCACAGACTCGGAGGAATTTCGATGCAGTATGGGTAATTATTGATAGATTAACCAAGTCAGCTTATTTTATTCCAGTGGTGACTACTTATTCTTCAGAGCAGCTGGCTCAGGTTTATATTCATGAGATTTTCAGGCTTCACGGCGTACCGGTATCTATCATCTCGTACCGAGGTACGCAGTTTACATTGCGGTTATGGAGTGCCGTTCAGCATGAGTTAGGCACGCGAGTGGAGTTGAGTACAACATTTCACTCTTTGACAGACAGACAGTCCAAGCACTCTATTCAGATATTGGAGGATATGCTTTGTGCATGTGTGATGGAGTTTGGGGGTTCTTAGGATTAGTTCTTGCAGCTTGCGGAGTTTGCCTACAATAACTGTTAGCAGTTGAGCATTTAGATGGCCCTGTATGAGGTTTTGTATGGTAGGCGGTGCCGGTCTCCAGTGGGTTGGTTCGAGCCGGGTGATGCTTGGTTATTATTGGGTACAGACTTGGTTCCAGATGCTTTGGAATGGGTTAAATTGATTCAAGATTGACTTCGTACAACACAATCCAGGCAGAAGAGTTATGGGGATCAGAAGGTTCACGACGTCGCATTCATGGTTGGGGAGTAGGTCTTGCTCTGGGTTTCGCCCATGAAGGGTGTTATGAGGTTCGAGAAGAAGGGCCAGTTGAGCCCTAGGTATATCGAACCTTTTGAGATTCTTGAGAGGGTTGGAGAGGTGTCTCAGGGACTTGCACTAACACCCAGTCTAGCTGCAGTTCATTCTGTATTCCATGTTTCTATGCTCCGAAAGTATCATAGCGATCCGTCTCATGCGTTGGATTTCAGCTCAGTCAAGTTGGACAAGGATTTGTCTTAGGTTGAGGAGCCGGTGGCCATTTTAGACAAGCAGGTTTGAATGTTGAGGTCGAAGAACATTGCTTCAGTGAAGGTTCAGTGGAGGGCACAACCAGTCTTGGATGTGGCTTGGGAGACCAAACATGATATGCGTAGCTGTTATCCTCATCTCTTCACCACTTCAGGTATGTCTCTATTCTTGTTCGAGGATGAACGTTTATTTTAAGAAGGGGAGGATGTAATGATCGCCGGTCGTTTTGAGTATTTTAGCCCTGATCCCCTATGCTTCCACTATGCTATATTGTGGCTATGTAACTTGTCGGGGGTGGTTGGTTTTGGTTTCGGGTGAGTTTCGGAGTGAAATGGGACACATAGTCCCTAAGTTGGAGGTTTTAAGTCGTAGGAGTTGACCGTAGTTTGACTTGTATGAAGATGAATCTGGAATGGAGTTTTGATGGTTTCAATAGCTCCGTTGGATGCTTTTGGTCTTAGAAACGTGTCCAGATGTTGATTTGGAGGTCCGTAGGTCGTTTCAGCATGATTTGGCATAAGTTGGAAAATGGGAAATTTTTGTGAAGTTTGACTGGAAGTTGACCTTATTGTGGTGTATGGCCACGCAGCGTACGGTTGATTGTGTGTTGTGATTGAGATGCGCATGCGGCGATATAAGAGAGGTGTGTATATTGATGCTCATGCGGCGAGATAAGGGGGGGTACTTATGCGTGTGGTGCAAGTAAGGGGAAATACTTCATTGTGATGCACATGCAGCGAGATAAGGGGGCTAAAGTGCGTGAAGCTATTTCGGAAAAAAATATTTAAATGTGAAAATCACGAGGCGTCATAAGGATGATATGTGATTATGAAATGTGGCACATCGAAGTGACTCTTGTTGTTATTTTAGTGTTCCAACAGTTTGTGACTTCTTGCTTGTATCATGCATTTTACGTGATTTGCTGCGTCATTTTAAAGTGCTAATATGTGTCTCCATTATTAATTGATGAACTGGTTGTTAAGACAAATTTACTTACATGCAGTTATTATTTCATATTCTATTGAGTTGTTGGTGACATAACAGATTTAAATAAAGAAGTTGGTATCATGCTTTAGTTTATTTAATCCTTAATAAACTCATTATTTCATTTGATCCTTTACTTTATTTATATTTTTCTCCTGCTTTACTTTATTCGATTTTTAAAATAAACTCATTAATTCATTTGATGATTTACTTTATTTAAATTTTTATAATGCTTTATTTTATTTAAAAAATCTTTTTGAACATTTTATTGTTAATTGACACGGATACGATATATATGGTGGCACGAGGTATTTGTTGTGCGAGTGTGACATATAATGTGACATGAGGTCTTTGCCGTGCAAGTGTGACTTATGTTTGTTGACGACCAATTTCGACCCTCCTTTATAAAATTAATTTATTTATACTTAAAAATTTACAACTAATGTTTCGAAAGTATTTTCTATCAATAATTACCTTATTTTTACAAATTAATTAAATATTAATTTTGAATTTACCTAGCATTAGTATTACGTAATTACAAATATACTTGTTTACCCCGGAAATCGGAATAAAATAATTGAATTTGTACGTGGGATAATAGATACGTGGATATATTTGATACTAAGTGTGTAAAGATTGAGTAAAATAGAAAGACTATGATATCTAAACAAAGATGAATAATCAGAGAATTGCCCACTAATATTGCTTGATATGTAATTGTAGATCCCCTTTTACACTGATAGATATCTCATATATATAGAAAAGATGAAAAACCCTTTGTGTCAGTAAAGTGCCTTGTAATCATAAAAAGTCCCTGCACGTTTGGTAAAGTTCTGCACGTTTGGTAAAGTTCTGCACGTTTGGTAAAGTTCTGCACGTTTGGTGAAGTCCTGCACGTTTGGCGAAGTCCTGCACGTTTGGTAATTTGAACAGTGTTCTTGACTTTTGGGTGTGAGCTAATAGTCGATATAACAGATATATTAACTATTACAAAAGTAAGATCCAATGCTGATTTTGAAGCCATAATATCGAGCCTGATATCGAAGTCATAGCTTCGATTCTAATTTCGAAGCCATAGCTTCGGTCCTGGGATTGATCACATGGTTTCGAGCTTGACATCGAACATGTGGCTTCGATTGTTGTTTGATGAGCGACCGGTGTTGATATGAGGATCGACCTTGATTTGCCTTTATATGGATGAATTCGATTTTAGCCGTATACAGATAGCCCCCTCGTTTTTTGGAGAGTAATGACAAAGAACGAAATGAGCCGCCGTTTCTCTAAAAATTAGGTTAAAAACTTCGACCGTCCTTTTTGTCTGATGACGATAGCGTAGTGACGCGCTTAGTCAAGAAAAAGTCTTTTCATTAGTCGATTCATGACAAACCCTGCAACTTCCTTTAATGCCTCCCTTTTTTGGTTTTCGAACCGCCATTTTTACGAAATACCTCTTTTCAAACTTCTTCTTCTTCACTTTTTTCAATAACGCCGCTTCCCTTCATCATCTCGCTCCCCTTCATCATCTTCCCTTCCAGCAGTCCTGTTCCTCCTATCAGTTTTAATGGCGAAGACATCCAAAGTCGTTCCTCAAAAACAGCAACCTCCCCCTTCTCAATCTATTGAAGGGGCTGAAACTGTTGCTCAGGTTGCTACGGAAGGGACCACAGTTGAACCTCCCCTAAAAGTTTTTATGCCTGTTGGGTGTTCTATTGGTTTTGACTTTAAAATAGAGAAAGCTTCTTCTGTACCAGGTCGAGGCGAGCCGGTGAGTAGGTATGTAAGTTCCATTACAGAAGGAGTTATTGAAAGGGTAAAAATGGAATGTAATTGGGGAGATAAAGAAGTGATAATCCCTTAACCGGACAATTCGATTACAACCCATGTGGAGGGTTATCTGAATGTATATACTTACCCTTTCACTTTTGGACCCTTAGATCCCATCGTCGTCGCCTTCTGCAAAAGGTACGATGTCACGCTGGGACAGATTCACCCCTCTATTTGGCAAATAATCTATCTTTTTCGCTTCTTCATGAGCAAGGTCGAGGGGCACCCTTTTACCCTTGACCATCTGATGCGTTTATACAGCCCCCGAATTTTTCGAGGAGGATTAATAAAACTTACTCGTAGAGCAAGTAAACCCCCATTTTCGAGTATTGATGAGGATAGGGATCGGGGTTGGATGAGCCGGTTTGTGCGAATAAAGACCTCGGACTTGATTCCTGCCGAAGATCTGCCGTTCCCCGAGAAGTGGAACATGAATTGTAAGGATTATTTGTATATTATTGTACATGGTTGACTATTTAGCTTCCTTTTGTTGCTTCATTAATTAGTCTTCTTTCAATACGTAGCTGTTGCTCAAGCGCCGGCCGTGATCCAAAATTTGGAAGAGTGGGTTCGGAAAGTGGTGGCCCAAAGAAGTTACTCCGAACGCTCTTGGCGCGAGATATCGAAAGGCCTGTGGGAGGCCAAAAACCATGGTGATATTCACGATTTTGATATTGTGCGCTTTATGTTGCTGCTAACTGGTTTTCCTTTTTCTTCGCAGGTTTGTCGAAAGATGCTGAGTTGAGGCCGGTGTTACCCGATAGAGGCATTCCGAGCCGTCCTCCTGCTTTAGAGCAAGAGAAAGAAAAGAGGAAAGAAGCCCCCAGTCCGGCCGGAGTTGATAGGAATAAAAAGAAGAGGAAGGCCATAGCCCGGAAACCCAGGGTTGTCCGATTAGATCTTGATTCCGACGAACGTGAGGATCTCGATCTATCGAGGCGTGAACCGTCTCGGACAACTCCCGAACCGGCAGTCGATAAATCACCTCCCCATGAGTTGGAGGCAGAGGGTCTTGTTGAGACCGGAGAAATGACGCAAGGGATTCCGGGCCCTCAAGAAATGGCATATTCTCCTTCTTTTTCGGAATCATCTTTCAACGAAGCTCAGAATACAAAGCTTCTGTCACCGGGAAAAGGTCACACATCGGGGGGACCTTTCGATCATTATTTTGATGATGTGCCATCAGCGGATACCTTTGGGCTCGATGTGCCAAGGAAGAGCCCTTCTACTGACACGAGCAAGGTATCGTGGTCTTAAGTTGACCGATAAATTTCCCGCTTCGAGCTTTGATCCTGATCGGAAGAGGATAATAAGGTTCGCCATCCCCGAAGATGCTGGGGCCCTTTCTGCGCCCGTGGGGGTGGCTAGTTATCTTCGATGTCTGGTAACCGAAGAAGATCAAGCGGCAATGGATGCTGTGGAGGATGCATGCTTGTTTAATGAAGCTCAACAAGCATTAAATAAGGTAACAATTTCCCATAAACCTTTTCAAGTTTGCGCTATTTCTTTGACTAACTGTTTTGCTTTCTACTCGACCTTTGTAGTCGTCGGTGCTTTATCATGAATTTTTTCTTCGAACAAGAAGAGCAGAAACATTACGTCGCCAACAACTCGAAGGGGAGATGTCGACCCTTCGGGCCGAGTTGGATTTGGCGCGTAAAGAGAAGGCTGATATGACTGCTCAAATGGGGCAGCAAGTTGATCAAATTGATCAACTTCGATCTGAGCTAAATGAGGCCAAGGCATATAAAACCAAGGCTGAACAATTGACTTTGGAAAAGGAGGTCTTCCAAGAAAAAATTGGGGTTTTGACCAAGAATGTCGATGACCTTCGATCTCGGGTTGATATACTCACTATGGATCGAGATGTTTTGGTCAATGATCTGCAGCCGGCAAAATCAGAGATTGCCACTTCTAAAGCCGAGGCCGATGAGCTGGTGGCTCAATATAAAGCCGATGCTGAGGCCGCTCGAGTAGAATCGAAGGTTCTGGCCGATTACACCAGATGCCAAACCCGTCTTTCTGTCCTCGAAGAATTGCAGACTCGAGGCTTCGATCTTACCTATGACATTGAAGAGGCCAAAAGACTGGAAGCTGAAGCCGAAAAACGGGCGTCCCCGGATGGAGAGGAAGAAAATGATTCCGAATAGGTATTTCCTCCCGATTTCTCTCTTGCGATTTTTGCTCTTGTATATATATATATATATAAGAAAATTTTCCCTCTTTTTCTCCTGTCTGAACTGTTTCTACCTTTGATGATTAATTGCTGGAAGGCGATTGTTTTTTTCGCGCTTTTAGTCGGATTCTGACTTCTTTCTTCGAAACCGGACTAAGCCAAAGTAAGCCTATAGTATGGTCGAACTCGATGTGGGCCTTAGCCTAGAAAATCGGACTTAGCCAAATAAGCTGTGTACGTCCTCGAGTGTAATCGAACTCGATATGGCCTCAGCCCAGAAATCGGACTTAGTCACTTTGACTTTGCAAAATGAACTTTATATCCTCGAGTGTAATTGAACTCTATGTGGGCCTTAGCCTAAAAAATCGGACTTAGCCAAATAAGCCGTACGTCCTCGAGTGTAATTGAATTCGACATGGGCCTTAGCCTAAAAAATCGGACTTAGTCACTTTGATTTTGCAAAATGAACTTTATATCCTCGAGTGTAATTGAACTCTATGTGGGCCTTAGCCTAAAAATCGGACTTAGCCAAATAAGCCATACGTCCTCGAGTATAATTGAACTCGATATGGGCCTTAGCCTAAAAAATCGGACTTAGTCACTTTGATTTTGCAAAATGAACTTTATATCCTCGAGTGTAATTGAACTCTATATGGCCTTAGCCTAAAAAATCGGACTTAGCCAAATAAGTTGTACATCCTCGAGTGTAATTGAACTCTATGTGGGCCTTAGCCTAAAAAATCGGACTTAGCCAAATAAGCCGTACGTCCTCGAGTGTAATTGAACTCGATATGGCCTTAGCCTAAAAAATTGGACTTAGCCAAATAAGCCGTACGTCCTCGAGTGTAATTGAACTCGATATGGGCCTTAGCCTAAAAAATCGGACTTAGTCACTTTGATTTTGCAAAATGAACTTTATATCCTCGAGTGTAATTGAACTCGATATGGCCTTAGCCTAAAAAATCGGACTTAGCCAAATAAGTTGTACGTCCTCGAGTGTAATTGAACTCTATGTGGGCCTTAGCCTAAAAAATCGGACTTGGCCAAATAAGCCGTACGTCCTCGAGTGTAATTGAACTTGATATGGGCCCTAGCCTAAAAAATTGGATTTAGCCAAATAAGCTGTACGTCATCGAGTGTAATTGAACTCGATATGGGCCTAAAAAATCGGACTTAGCCAAATAAGTTGTACGTCCTCGAGTGTAATTGAACTCGATATGGGCCTTAGCCTAAAAATCGGACTTAGTCACTTTGATTTTGCAAAATGAACTTTATATCCTCGAGTGTAAGTGAACTCTATGTGGGCCTTAGCCTAAAAAATCGGACTTAGCCAAATAAGTTGTACGTACTCGAGTGTAATTGAACTCGATATGGGCCTTAGCCTAAAAAATCGGACTTAGCCAAATAAGCTGTACGTCCTTGAGTGTAATTGAACTCGATATGGGCCTTAGCCTACAATAACAGGGTGTCCATGCGAAAGAAATATCTTATTCCCAATGAATATATACAATTGTCTTGAACATGAATAGAAGAAATTATATGGGCACGATCTTAATCGACCATCTGACCCTTACATCAATATTCATACTCCGATGCTTCTTTTCCGTAGATATTGATTCGAAAAAGACAGCTGCCTGGTGTTAACACGATTTTCTTGTTGCCTCATTAAAAACCTTGCCGAAAAACCCTTTGGGAAAAAACCGGACACAGGAAAAGAGTGCAACTCGTGNTCAGAGATTGCCACTTCTAAAGCCGAGGCCGATGAGCTGGTGGCTCAATATAAAGCCGATGCCGAGGCCGCTCGAGTAGAATCGAAGGTTCTGGCCGATTACACCAGATGCCAAACCCGTCTTTCTGTCCTCGAAGAATTGCAGACTCGAGGCTTCGATCTTACCGATGACATCGAAGAGGCCAAAAGACTGGAAGCTGAAGCCGAAAAACGGGCGTCCCCAGATGGAGAGGAAGAAAATGATTCCGAATAGGAATTTCCTCCCGATTTCTCTCTTGCGATTTTTGCTCTTGTATATATATATATGAAAATTTTCCCTCTTTTTCTCCTGTCTGAACTGTTTCTACCTTTGATGATTAATTGCGGGAAGGCGATTGTTTTTTCGCGCTTTTAGTCGGATTTTGACTTCTTTCTTCGAAACCGGACTAAGCCAAAGTAAGCCTATAGTATGGTCGAACTCGATGTGGGCCTTAGCCTAGAAAATCGGACTTAGCCAAATAAGCTGTGTACGTCCTCGAGTGTAATCGAACTCGATATGGCCTCAGCCCAGAAATCGGACTTAGTCACTTTTACTTTGCAAAATGAACTTTATATCCTCGAGTGTAATTGAACTCTATGTGGGCCTTAGCCTAAAAAATCGGATTTAGCCAAATAAGCTGTACGTCCTCGAGTGTAATTGAACTCGATATGGGCCTTAGCCTACAAAATCAGACTTAGTCACTTTGATTTTGCAAAATGAACTGTATATCCTCGAGTGTAATTGAACTCTATATGGGCCTAAGCCTAAAAAATCGGACTTAGCCAAATAAGCCGTACGTCCTCGAGTGTAATTGAACTCGATATGGGCCTTAGCCTAAAAAATCGGACTTAGTCACTTTGATTTTGCAAAATGAACTTTATATCCTCGAGTGTAATTGAACTCTATGTGGGCCTTAGCCTAAAAAATCGGACTTAGTCACTTTGATTTTGCAAAATGAACTTTATATCCTCGAGTGTAATTGAACTCGATATGGGCCTTAGCCTAAAAAATCGGACTTAGTCACTTTGATTTTGCAAAATGAACTTTATATCCTCGAGTGTAATTGAACTCTATATGGCCTTAGCCTAAAAAATCGGACTTAGCCAAATAAGCTGTACGTCCTCGAGTGTAATTGAACTCTATGTGGGCCTTAGCCTAAAAAATCGGACTTAGCCAAATAAGCCGTACGTCCTCGAGTGTAATTGAACTCGATATGGGCCTTAGCCTAAAAAATCGGACTTAGCCAAATAAGCTGTACGTCCTCGAGTGTAATTGAACTCGATATGGGCTTCCATGCGAAAGAAATATCTTATTCCCAATGAATATATACAATTGTCTTGAACATGAATAGAAGAAATTATATGGGCACGATCTTAATCGACCGTCTGACCCTTACATCGATATTCATACTCCGATGCTTCTTTTCCGTAGATATTGATTCGAAAAAGACATCTGCCTGGTGTTAACACGATTTTCTTGCTGCCTCATTAAAAACCTTGTCGAAAAACCCTTTGGGAAAAAACCGGACACAGGAAAAGAGTGCAACTCGTGTTTTCAGAAATGTGAGTCGTCTTCTTTATATTGCCTGCAAACGTTAATTTCGAGACATAGGGCATATATACAAGTAAGAAAAAATGAGTCATACCTTAGCAATAATATCGTTTTAGATGAGCAATGTTCCAATTGTTGGGTATTTGACTGCCATCCATGGTTCCGAGTTTGTAAGAACCCTTCCTTGTAATTTCGATGATATAATAAGGTCCCTCCCAGTTTGATCCTAGTTTTCCTTCGCTGGGGTTTTTCGTGTTTTGAGTGACCTTTCTAAGTACCAAATCTCCGATCTTGAAAAATCGGAGTTTAGTTCTTCGATTGTAATATCTTTCGATTCGTTGTTTTTGGGCAGCCAATCGAACTAAAGCGATTTCTCTTCGTTCATCGAGCAATTCGAGGTTTGTGGACATGGCCTCTTGATTTGATTGTTCAGTTGCGTAACGAAAACGGGACTCGGTTCTCCGATTTCGACCGGTATCAGGGCTTCCGCGCCATAAACAAGAGAAAATGGCTTGGCACCGGTACTGGTTTTAGCGGTAGTTCGATAAGCCTAGAATTTCGGGTAACATTTCTTTCCATTTACCTTTTGCATCCGTCAACCTTTTCCTGAGGTTTTGCATTATGGTTTTGTTAGTGGATTCCGCTTGTCCGTTTCCACTGGGATGATAGGGGGTTGATAGAATCCTTTTGATTTTGAGATCTTCTAAAAACTTGGTGATTTGCTGCCGATGAATTGTTTCCCATTATCGCACACGATTTCAGCGGGTATTCCAAATTGACATGCGATATTGTCCCATATAAAATTGATGACCTCCTTTTCTCTGATTTTTTCATATGCCTGAGCTTCCACCCATTTAGAGAAATAGTCAGTCATTAATAAAATAAATTGAACCTTACCTGTGCCTCGAGGGAGAGGACCTACTATGTCCATTCCACATTTCATGAATGGCCATGGCGATAAAACTGAATGGAGAGTTTCCCCAGCTTGGTGTATCATAGGAGCATGTCTTTGACACCCATCGCATTTTCGAACAAACTCTTTAGCATCTTTTTCGATACTATTCCAGTAATAACCAGCAATGATTATCTTTTGAATGAGGGATTCAGCACCCGAATGATTTCCACACATACCCTCATGGATTTCTCTTATAATATAATCGGTGTCTCCTGGTCCAAGGCATATTGCGAGCGGACCGTCGAGTGTTCTTCTGAATAAGACACCGTCTTTTGATAAAATGAATCGGGCTGCTTTTGTACGCAAGGCCCTCGATTCTTTTTTATCTGAAGGCAATTTTCCTGAGCCGAGGTATTCTATATATTGATTTCTCCAGTCCCATGTTAAGCTTGTCGAGTTGATCTCAGCATGACCTTCTTCAACTGCCGATCTCAAAAGCTGAACAATCTCCTCGGATCCGCCTTTGTCATATTCGATTGATGAACCTAAATTAGCAAGGGCATCGGCCTCACTATTTTGATCTCGAGGTATATGCTGTAAAGTCCATTCCTCGAACCGGTGCAATGTCGTTTGCAATTTATCCAGATATCGCTGCATTCGTTCCTCCCTGACTTCGAATGTCCCGTTGACGTGGTTTACTACAAGAAGGGAATCACATTTGGCGTTGATGATTTCAGCGCCCAGATTCTTAGCTAGTTCCAGACCTGCAATCATGGCCTCATATTCGGCCTCATTATTAGTTAATTTCACAGTTCTAATGGACTGTCGAATTACATTACCCGACGGTGGTTTTAGCACGATGCCGAGTCCGGACCCTTTTGCGTTCTAAGCCCCATCTGTAAAGATGGTCCAAATTTTTGATTGGGTCCCCGCTTTGGCTAATAGTTCCTTTTCGACCTCTGATGCCAGGGTCGGTGTAAAATCGGCCACGAAATCGGCCAGAACTTGAGATTTAATAGCATCTCGAGGGCGAAATTCAAGGTCGTAACCACTTATTTCTATGGCCCATTTAGCAAGCCTACCGGACAGCTCGGGCTTGTGTATGACATTTCTTAGAGGATACGTGGTTAAGACGCATATGGGATGGCTTTGGAAATACGGTTTTAATTTCCTAGATGCGCTTAGTAAAGCTAATGCCAATTTTTCTAAGTGAGGATATCTAGTTTCTGCCTCACACAAAGTTTTGCTAACATAATAAATAGGAAATTGCGTACCTGCCTCTTCTCTAACTAGTACTCCGCTCACTGCTACTTCCGATACATCTATATATAAATATAATATTTCACCCTGCTTCGGGGTGTGAAGTAAAGGTGGATTTGATAAATACCTTTTGAGCTGCTCTAAAGCTTGTTGACATTCTGGTGTCCATGAAAAGTCATTTTTCTTCTTCAACAATGCAAAAAATCGATGACTCTTGTCTGAAGATATCGAAATAAATCGACCAAGAGCAGCTATCCGCCCGGTTAGCCTTTGAACGGCCTTTACATTATTGACCACAGTGATATCTTCGATTGCTTTGATTTTATCAGGATTGATTTCGATTCCCCGATTTGATACCATAAACCCGAGGAATTTACCTGATCTCACGCCAAATGCGCATTTTTCTTGATTGAGCTTCATGTTATATTGCTTTAATATGTCGAACGTCTCCTGCAAATGTGTTAGGTGGTCTTCTACCCGAAGGGATTTAACCAACATGTCATCGATATATACTTCCATCGACTTTCCTATTTGCTTTTCAAACATTTTGTTTACTAGGCGTTGATATGTGGCACCAGCCTTTTGTAATCCGAAAGGCATTACATTATAACATTACGTCCCATTTTTGGTGATAAAAGATGTTTTTTCCTTATCATCCGGGTGCATCCTTATTTGGTTATACCCGGAATAGGCATCGAGAAAACTAAGAATCTCGTGGCCAGCCGTGGCGTCGATCATACGATCGATGCTAGGGAGAGGAAAAGAATCTTTGGGGCATGCCTTATTTAAATCTTTATAATCTATGCACATTCTTAATTTATTGGCTTTTTTGGGAACCACCACTACGTTTGCTAACCAATCCGGGTATTTAACCTCCCGAATGGACCCTATTTTAAGAAATTTAGATACCTCGTCCTTGATGAAAGCATGCTTGAGATCGGATTGAGGTCTTCGTTTCTGTTTGATTGGATTGAACCTCGAATCCAAACTTAGTCTGTGTATGACTACTTCGGAAGGGATACCCTTAATATCAAGATGGGACCAGGCAAAACAATCTTCGTTAGCCAAAAGGAAATCAATGAATTTTACTCTAAGCTCGGAGTCTAGCCCCGTGCCTAGATATACCTTCCGATCGGACAAATTTTCTCTCAATATAACTTGCTCCAATTCTTCGATCGTTGATTTGGTAGCGTCGGATTCGTCAGGGGTTATGAAAGATCTGGGGACCGAAAAATCTCCCCCTTCGATTTCCTCATGAAGACTGCTGTAATTGCTATTTTACCCGGTCTCGTTCCCTTCGTCCCTGATTCTCGGAAATGGAAGTTTTTGATATCGAAGCTTCGTCTTCGATGGCAAACATTTCTTTTGCCGCTGGTTGTTCTCCATATATTGTTTTAACCCCGTCATCAGTTGGAAATTTTAATATCTGATGAAAAGTAGAGGGTACTGCTCCTATATCATGGATCCATGGCCTCCCGAGCAGTGCGTTGTATCTCATATCTCCTTCGATCACAAAGAATACCGTTTCTCGTACAGTTCCCGCCGTGTTAACTAACAGAGTGATTTCACCTTTTGTGGTTTCACAAGCCATGTTGAAACCGTTAAGAACTCGGATTGTTGGAATAATCTTGCTAGTGATGCCAAGTTGATTCGCCATGTTTGATCGTATGATGTTGGCGGAGCTACCTGGATCAATTAGCACACGTTTAATTTGAAATTCACGAACTAAGATAGAGATTACCAGTGCATCATTGTGGGGTTGTACAATCCCTGTTGCATCTTTATCGTCGAACAGTAGTGTTCTTGTTATCAAGAATTCCATGCTCCGTTTTTCCCTTGTGAGGGATATCTTAGTGCGCTTCATCATCGATCTTTGATGGATATCAGTCCCTCCGACTATCATATTAATGATATGTCGAGGTTCTTCCTGCTTCGTATGCCTATTTTCATTGCTGTTGTTGAAGTGATTCTTAGCTCGGTCGCTTAAGAATTCTCGAAGATGCCCGTTGTTGAATAAACGAGCTACTTCTTCCCTTAGCTGTCGACAGTCCTCTGTCTTATGCCCATGGGTACCATGGTATTCGCATATTTGATTGGGATCCCTTTGCGCTGGGTCTGATCGTAATGGTCGAAGCCATCTAGTATCTTTGATGCGTTCAATTGCCGATACGACAGATGACGCATCGATGTTGAAGTTATATTCTGATATTTTCGGGGCCTCTTTATGTCCAGAGGGAATATCAAATGTATTTTTGCTCATGAGCCCCCGATTGAGCTCCCGATTGAGTCCCCGATTATTTTGGCTCCGACCGTTCCTGTGATGATTCCCAATGAAATTCCGCCCGGATCGGACGTTCCTTGAATTTTCCCCATATGGTTGGTGTCAATTATTGATCGATCTTGATTCGTCATCGATACTCCTTCGATGGGACGATCTAGAAGGATAAATGGAACCGGATGAGGATCCGAGCTGATCATCCTCGATTCTAATCTTGGACTGATATCGATTGTGTATATCGGCCCATGTAGTGGCTGGGTATTCCACCAAGTTTTGCTTTAGTTGTTGAGAAGATATCGAGCTCCTCGTATTAAGCCCTTGTGTGAAAGCTTGTACGGCCCAATCATCGGTGATTGGTGGTAGATCCATTCGTTCCATTTGAAATCGGGATACGAGTTCTCTCAACATTTCGTTATCCCTTTGTCTTACCTTGAAGAGATCGGATTTTCTGGTTTCGACTTTAATGGCACCTGCGTGTGCTTTTAAGAAAGAATCTGCAAGCATAGCAAACGAGTCAATAGAATTAGCAGGTAAATTATGATACCATACCATAGCCCCTTTCGATAGGGTTTCTCTGAATTTTTTCAGTAGGACGGATTCTATTTCATCGTCTTCCAAATCGTTTCCTTTGATAGCGCACGTATACGATGTAATGTGCTCGCTAGGGTCGGTCGTGCCATTGTACTTGGGTATGTTGGGCATGCGAAATTTCTTGGGAATCGATCTCGGAGTTGCACTTGGCGGAAAAGGTTTTTGTATGAACTTCTTGGAATCGACCCCTTTCAAAATCGGTGGTGCTCCTGGGATTTGATCTACCCTGGAATTGTACGTTTCCACCTTTCTATCGTTTGCCTCGATTCTTTTTTCGCCCGATTCTAATCGTTTAGTGAGGTCTTCGAGCTGCCTTGCAATTTCGGAATTAGCCCCCGATTCATGGTTGTTCGACCTTTCTAAGATTGATTCGCCCCTACAAGTTACCTCTCGAGATGGATCGTGCTCCGCTGCTTTTGGTGTAAGGTTTTGGCTTTGCAGTTGGGCGATCACCATCTGTTGGGCTTGTAACATCTCGAGAATGACACGCAGGCTAATTCCATCTCCGTCAACATTTGGAATACAGTTTTTCGATCCAACTGGTTGGTCAATGTTAATCGGAATTTGCGAGTTGACACCCAATTGTTCCGGGATCGGACAATAGTTTCCCTGAACTGTATTGTTATTTTCATCTTGGTGGCTGGATCCTCCACCAGTGTGAAGAGGTGCATTTTGAAGGTTCGACATTTTTTTGTGTTTTTTCAGAAATTTTTCTATAAGAAAGGAAAGAATGTAACGTATAAACAAGAATTTGGTATCAAATTACCTCAATTATCTAGGCCCCACGGTGGGCGCCAAACTGTTTACCCCGGAAATCGGAATAATACAATTGAATTTGTACGTGGGATAATAAATACGTGGATATATTTGATACTAAGTGTGTAAAGATTGAGTAAAATAGAAAGACTATGATATCTGAACAAAGATGAATAATCAAAAAATTGCCCACTAATATTGCTTGATATGTAATTGTAGATCCCCTTTTACACTGATAGATATCTCATATATATAGAAAAGATGAAAAACCCTTTGTGTCAGTAAAGTGCCTTGTAATCATAAAAAGTCCCTGCACGTTTGGTAAAGTTCTGCACGTTTGGTAAAGTTCTGCACGTTTGGTAAAGTTCTGCACGTTTGGTGAAGTCCTGCACGTTTGGTGAAGTCCTGCACGTTTGGCGAAGTCCTACATGTTTGGTAATTTGAACAGTGTTCTTGACTTTTGGGTGTGAGCTAACAGTCGATATAATGGATATATTAACTATTACAAAAGTAAGATCCAATGCTGATTTTGAAGCCATAATATCGAGCCTAATATCGAAGTCATAGCTTCGATTCTGATTTCGAAGCCATAGCTTCGGTCCTGGGATCGAGCACATGGTTTCGAGCTTGACATCGAACATGTGGCTTCGATTGTTGTTTGATGAGCGACCGATGTTGATATGAGGATCGACCTTAATTTGCCTTTATATGGATGAATCCGATTTTAGCCGTATACAATACTTATTATTTTAATACTATTAAAATAATTTTTAAGTACACCATAGAGGTTACAAAATTAATTTAACGAACTACTTCTCAAATTTTGATTACTATGTTGATAATTCAAAACTAGTGTTATAATTTAGAAAATAAAGTATTTTATAAATAATTAATTACAATAGTTAGTAATATATTTGATATTTATAATTTTATTATATTTTATTGAAAATAATTAAGTTTTATTATACTAATTATAAAAGGATTAAAGACTGAAATGGCTACGATTTCAAATACCTAATTAAATACAAAGTGGCTATTCATTAAGCCAATTTCAGCCCAAATACCCAAGCCCAATTATCCCATCTGACACATTCCAAAAGACCCTCTATTCCACTTTGGCGATCCACCTTAACCCCTTAGAACCAATAGAAATTCACCACGTAAGCTCTCCAATCTCACTCACACAAGAAACACACATGCATCTGAACCGTTAATCCATTTGATCAACGGTCTACAATTAATCTCCGTTTTCTTTTAAGTTTTAATGCTAACCTGATCTCATCCTAGCTGTTTGTCACGACCCCAACTTCCCTCCGTAGGATGTCGTGATGATACCTAGTCTCTAAGACTAGGTAAGCCTAACAATTTGTGGAATAACTGAATGATAAACTAAACTCCAATCTCAAAACATGATATATAAATAGAAATTGCGATTTAAATAATTGCAACTCCCAAAACCCGGTGGAAATAAGTCACAAGCTTCTAAGAGAAAATACTAAGTCTCTCTATACATCAAGTCTAAAGGGAATAAGCAAAACAACATAATAAGGATAAAGCGGGACTCCGAGGTTTGCGGACGCTGGCAGATATACATTGAAGTCTCCACATGCAGTCCAACTCACTAGTATCTGGACTGGTGGGGAGAACCTGGATCTGCACAACAAGATCTGTAGAAGTGTAGCATGAGTACACCACAATGGTACCCAGTGAGTGCCAAGCCTAACCCTGGTAGAGTAGTGACGAGGTCAGGTCAAGGCCCTACTGGTTTAAAAGATAAGCAAGGCAGAAGATATAATAATATTTTGAAATGACTGAGAATTTAAACAACGAGAAGTTTTAGAAAATAACAGCACAAAAAATAGAGGTAAACAACATGGGCGCTCTCGAGGTACCGCCTCATTGTCCCAAATGTAAATATGCATGACAGGGGGATCTCCCAAGGAACTGCCTCGTAGTCCCAAAGTAAATATGCAACCCAAAGTAAATATGCAAGACAGAGGGATCTCCTGAGGAACCGCCTCGTAGTCCCAAAGTAAATATTCAAGACAGGGGGATCTCCCGAGGAACTTCCTCTTAGTCCCAAAGTAAATATGCAAGACAGGGGGATCTCCCGAGGAACCGCCTCGTAGTCCTAAAGTAAATATGCAGCAGATAACCGAAGAAACAATGAGTTTACAGCAAGAAATCTTACAGTTAAAGATTTAATTCAAATCAAGGGAAGCAAGTAATTCAATTAAGCATGTTGCACAAATTGCAAGTAATAATTAAGGCACATAGACATGCGATACTAGGCTAAACATCATCACTACATATGCTAAGGCAACTCAGTTAAGGAATTTAAAAGAAGACAATTCAGCACATTTAGCCCGTGTATGCACTCGTCACCTCGACATGGTGCTCACATATCACATATCATTACAACAGTACAAAATCGTAAGGGGATTTCCCCCAACAAAGTTAGGCAAGTCACTTACCTCAAATCTAGCTCAATCAATGGATAAGATGCCTTTCCCTCGATTTTTCGACTCCTATCTGCTCGAATCAAGCCAAAATAATTTCATACTATAAATATAACTACAGGAAATTAATTTAAATAATGGAACTATGGATTTAGCAGAGAATTGAAAATTCGGCCCAAAAAGTCGACTCGGGCCCACGTCTCAGCATCAGGTAAAGTCACAAATTACGAACACCCATTCGACCACGAGCCCAACCATACCATTTTAACCGGAATCCGACACCAAATCGCCACTCAAATCCCCAAATTACTCTCTCCAAATCCCGAGCCTCAAACTCCCAAATATTTCCACCTTAAATACACACTAACTAGGTGGGAAAATCAATGGGGAAACAAGATTATTGATCAAAAGTAAGCACAACGGACTTACCTCAGGAAATCCCTTGAAAATGCTCTTAAGAATCACAAAAACCCGAGCTCAAAATGTCCAACAATGATAAAAATCCCGAACCCTTGAATTAATAGAATTTGCCTAGTGTTTTTGCTTTTGCAGATCACTTGACCGCATTTTTGGTCCCGCTTCTGCGGAATATGAACCGCTTCTGTGATTTTGCCCAGGATGCCTTGCCTCCACTTTTGCGATCTCCTATCCACTTATGCGGACTCGCTTCTTTGAGAAGCAGTCCGCTTCTGTGGCTCAAGGGCACATGCGACCTCCTTCTCCGTATCTGCCGTCACGCAGATGCAGAACTTTTCCCGCACCTGTGGCCACTGCTCCACTCTCCCTTTTTTGCTTCTGTGCTGCCATGCTTGCTTCTGCGAGCTCGCACCTATGGCCCATCTTCCGCAGTTGCAATCATACCAGAACTGGTGCACTTTAGCCATTCTTTAAATTTCAACTTGATCCCTTAGCCATCTGAAATCAAGCCGAGGTCCCTGGACCTCAACCAAACATATCAACTAGTCCTAAAATATCATACGAACTTAGTCGAGCCTTTAAATCACATCAAACATCGCTAAAAATATGAATTGCACATCGATTCAAGCCTAATGAACTTTAAAACTTCAAACTTCTACATCCAACACCGAAACCTATAAAATAAAGTCCGCTTCACCTCAAATTTTGCACACAAGTCATAATTGACATTTCCTAATCCAACTTCCGGATTCAGAATTCGACCCCGATATCAAAAAGTCCACTCCCGGTCAAACTTCCAAAACTCATGCAAAAATGACCTACGAACCTCCAATTCAACACCCAAACATGCTCCTAAGACCATAATCACCCTACGGAGCTATAGGATCCGTCAAAACTCCATTCCGAAGTCGCCTTTACACAATTCGAACTACAGTCGACTCCTACGACTTTAACTTCCATTTTAGGGACTATGTGTCCTATTTCACTCTGAAACCCAAAACAAATCCTCCCAAAAAGTTACTTAACCACAAAATGAAATAGAGGGAGCAATAAATAGGGGTTCAGGGCTAATACCCTCAAAACAACTGGCCGGGTCGTTACGCAGTTGGACTACAAGAATTTTACGATCACCATTTTTCCCATATTAAACTTTTCTATCAAATCTAATTCATCAAAACATCAGAGCCGTCAATTGAATGATCCAATGGCTCGTGTTCCATCCCTCAATCTTAACATAGAGACACCCACTAACCCTAATCATTTACCTGTGAGACCCGCCGCCCCCTTCCCCTTTTTTATGAGTTTTCTCTCAAACTCTCAGCCTCCATCAATCTCCAACATTCCAAAAATTCATACAAGGTCACCTAAATCACCCCTTTTGTCCCCTCAGACGATGAATCTCGTCTTAATCCTTCCATTTTCATCAGTAAATTCAAAAGCCCCAATCTTACACCCTAGACCAAAAGGATAAAACTTCAATTCGTCTGATACTTCCCTTGATTCTTTCAAATCCATGGCATGCATGGTTATCAGTTTTGCTCCTGTACTTCAGATCTTGTTGTTATTTCCGTTTCCACCATTTGATTTTAAAAGCCCTAATTAAGAAGTCAAAGACCAAAGCGTGAAACTTGAATTCTTCTGATTTTCTCTCTTGACCTTTCAAATTGAAGCAAGCATGAGGACATTAGCTGGCTTCATCATTGATATTAGATATCCAGAGGTCAAATGCAATGAACTCTGGGTATTAGGAATCCGGCCGACAGTTTCTTATGCTTCAACAGTCGATCTCTCATTTCCCCATGCTCAGGTAATTATCTATCACCGATCACTATTTTGCACCTATGCTCGTCTTCGATTTTCACTCGATTGTGCTTGGATCACAATTCCTCCATCACTCTCCACTATCTATTTGAATCCGGAACCCTGATGCTTCACAACTACTATGAATAGGGGCCTTTAATGTTCTCAAAAAGCACACAGAAAATATAAAACAGAAGCTACATAACGAAATAACTTAACAAACAAAGAAATATCAATTTTAGTCTTGAGTAGTAAAAAAAATATCAAGCTAGGGTTTTCTAACTAGCTTCTAATTTCTTTCTGATTTTGAGCCTTACACTGGTCGGGGTTTGAGTTCTTGATTCTGTAAGGCTAAGAAAGTGTCTTTGTTTGGTTTGCTTACACTGGTCGGGGTGTCTTTGATTCAGTACACCTCCACCCTTTCTCTTTTAATTGCTTCATTCGAAAATCATGAACGTACTACTATTTTTCTGTTAAATGTTTCATTTATAATGTTTGGTATTAGTATACAAATGTCTATTTTAGTTCACCGTGGCTTTGTTGCCGATATGTGGCCAGCTATTATATTTCATCAGTATTGATTAAGTTGCTATGTGACCTTATGACTTTTGTTTCGTATTTAATATCCTATGTGATTAACCTGCTTAACATGGTTTAATGATTCCTCATATCTACCTAGACTTCAGACTTCTCTCTAATGTTCTGTCATAATCTTCATGCTCATCATGCTATACTCTTTTGAGCTCCTGTTGTTCTATACTTGGGGTTGCTGTTAATGAAAGTACATAGTGTAACTTGCATCACTTGGTTCAGGTTTGTCAAGCTTAAGTGTTCAAAATGCCTCCTTTATTGACATAAGTGCTTGTTAATCTTTAAGCATTCTTTGAGTCATCACTATGAAAACTTTATATCCATGTCTAACTGTTAGTTGTGCACAGTTCATTAGGATGAACTTTCTGTGAACATTAGTGATCATTCTGCATATATTTTGTTACGATCAGCCTACCTCTTATGAATTAGATTGTTGTTGTGTCTGTTGTAGTTGAATGCTAACTGTTTCCGTAATTTGAATACAACATCACCATGTGTGGATATTAACCTTAGTCTGAATAGATGAGTTAAGCCTGTTTAGTATGATGTTTCCCCTGTTCTTATACCCTTAATGATACTGACAATCTGATTTTGTAATAGTTGAGACTCATCCTAGTGAGGTCATAACTTTGGTTGATATCTATATGCATGGATGAATGAAAGTTTGGCATAAATTTTTGTTTATCCCTCAAGACTTCATACTTTTGAACACTGTTTTGCACTCAGTTCTTTCTTTCCCAGTTAATGTATATTGAATCTTGTCCCGGAGAGATCTCTTGTTGTAACTGATTGAGTTCAATAACTTGTCTATGTCATTTTTAGAATCTTTTGTGAGGATTTCAAAAGGTTCAAAGTAGTATTATTAACCTATATGTGTGATCATGACAATATCTGATGTTAAACAAATCTGTGATCAATCTATTAGGGCAACAACATTTGTATTTTGTTGCAGCTCTAAACTATGTGCTTTTATCTGTCTGTGAGATATATGACTCCAGTTATTTGGTTCTTTGGCAACAACAGTATAAGTGGTCTTGTCTCCATGTTTACATAGAAACTTGACCTCTAAACTTGTCCAATATGTGTTTCATTCACTTAATACTGGAAACATAGGCATGAAGAATAAACTGTTTCTATATGTTTCCTATGTTATTCTATTAAGAAAGAGTAAGCTTCTGTGGTAGGGAATGTCATAGTAGTTGGTTTTCATTGAAAAAGCCTCATTGGCACTCAAATCTATAGAGAAGAATGAGTTGTTAGTGGTTAGGGCTTTTTTGGAGTAGAGTTTAACTCTAGGTTAGGCTGCCCTCCCCGGCACAAGCATTGCCCTGGGCCTTGAGACCCTTTCGAATTCTGATATGTCGGGGGATTCAAAGGGGCCATCGACGTTGAGTAGAATTCTTTCCTTAGCCCTTGATTCATTAACACTTGTTATTCTCTTTGGATTTGGTGTTTAATGACAATGAAAGGTGTTCAATGTGGATCATTTACTATACATAACCTCTACATTAGTATGTCTTAGTGTTTAAATACGGTCACTGATCTTTCCTTTATTCTTTATTTGCAAATTTCATATATGGGCATATATATATATATATATATATATATATATATATATATATATATATATATATATAT
>MCJB01046788.1:164870-262482 GCA_002018475.1 Nicotiana obtusifolia
TATATATATATATAGTATTGTTTTTCTAATGACTTTCTCTCTTTCTTTTTTGAGCATATACAATGGCTTGGGCCTACTTAGTTCTTAAAGAATTCAGGCCCAAATCCAGCGTTTCTATATCTTGGGAGTCCAGAGTCACTTGTCGCCCTTGTTACTGCTGGGCCTGCCTCTTTGAGGCCCAAACACCAGAGTCCTTTCTTTCCCTTTGCTCCTTATTTACTGTTGTCATTGTTCTATGGTTTAATTATGTCGTTATTCTTTGATTGTGTTCCTGTTGTTTTATATCATGTGTATACAACAAGCATATATTAGATTGAATGCTTTATTTTATCTTTTAATTCATAAAATAAATTAGGTATGTTTTAAAGAGCCTATTAAAAGAGGCACTAGCTAGCAATTAATTCTACATCCGCGAATTGTGAGCTATCATTAACCATTATGCTTTGCTAACTCTTTCTTAAAGATTTTGAAGCCCCAAGGCCTAACAAAGGGTGGCGGTCCCCCTTTCAAAAAAGAAAAACCAGAACTGAGTCGCGTGCTTAATTTTCTAAAAGAAAATCAACTCTTTTCGAAAAGAACAAGGTGTTGTCGTCCAAACAAAGCTTTTCAACAATCTCCTCAAGTTTAATATTTTAGAACCAAGGTATATCTTAGCCTTTCTCTCATATCTCACTAGAGTAATATGAACTTCTATGCTTTAGGAAACAAAGTGCTATAATTTAGCTTCTCCTTTACACATTTTCATACAACGTCCTATCTTTCAAAGCTCTTTTCAAGCATATATATACTAACATTATTTCTCTAAAATTTTTCTATAAGCCCATAACTCTTTTAACTACACTCTTCCCTTATAGGTATTATGCCCTACTATATGGTAATCTATATTCTTTAAACACTAGTTAAGCATAATACAAATAATCAATCCTAAATGTCCTATGGAGCTACCTCAGGTCAATTTTAAGGGGTACCTAACACCTTCCCCTTATAAGAACAAGAACCCTTACCCTTAATCTCACCAGTTAGTAGACTAATGAAGAATATGACCTTTAGTAATTAAATACGTACCCTAGTATACCTTTAAATATTAGGTGGCAACTTTCTTTCATCAATAGCGGAGAAACCACAAGTTGAATATAATTTTTACTCGTGCAAAATAGGGTGCAATAACATGGAGACTCTGCTGGGATTTCATACTTAGGTTCTGATCTTTGCAGACCTAGATTGAATTTGGCACTTAGATTTGTTTGTACATTGCTTTAACCGTATCAAAATTTCCATTACATGCTTACTTGCTTTATTTACTTTTTATGCTTTCTTATTATCATGCTTATTATTGTTACACCCTTATTTGTTACTACTTTACATATATTGTCATCACACTTCTTCCTATCGAGTCTTAACTGTACACTATCACACATAATGGCACGTGAGGGTTGTCTTTTACACACCTCCGAACCTTCTTTTCAAAACTCTGTAGTTTCAGAGAATGGCTTTGTCAGGTCAACTGACATAACTTCTCGTAGTCTTTAGTCCGACTCAAAAGTAGGAAACACTCTAATCTAGCAAAAATAGGTCATATTGCATAAACCTTAGGTGAGTCAGTCGTTGGCATCGACACACAATTAGGATAACCACCCTAATGTCAACGGGTCATGCACCCAACGACATGACTTCTGTGGAAAGACGGACAAACCTGGCGAGACATCTAAAGATCCGAAGCAAACACTTACCAAAACCTTTCTTTGCCCACTTTAGAAATGGAAATCAATCGAGACATCCACGAGATCAACATGGTGATGTGAGTGCCACACAAGTTGAAGCAGTGGTGGAAGAACATCCATCGAGAACACAGAGATGAGATTCGAACAAACCTGGGGGAACTGGCCGCTTTGCTAAGCATCCGAGCAGACAGGCTGCTCACTCACCTACTGATAGAGTTCTGAGATCCAGCTAAGGTGGTGATCAAGTTTGCTGATTGTGAGTTAGTACCAATATTGGAAGATGTTGCTAGTTTTACGGAGCTGCCATTCATAGGGAGGAAACCAATACTACCAGTCACTATGTCCGGTTACAGGTTCCTGGATGCTTTCGGTCTAGCTAATAGTCGAGGTCCGAGAAATATCGAAAAAGGATGGGTGAGCCCAGATCAGCTGTTCGACATGCTCGAACATAGTGAAAGTTATGAGTGGTATTCGGGGGAATTCAGCATGATCAAGCAACATGGGAGATTCTCGGGCCCTTCACTTTCTCATTGGCACTGTTGGGATTGTTGGTCTTCCCGTAGAGAACGGGTCGGGTCAAAATCAACTTATTACTCGTGGTTCTAGCGACCTTCCGTGGTAACCTCCAAGCTACTATGGTACCGATGGTGCTAGCTGTGATTCTAAGGGCTTTGTCTACAAGTGCACGAGGGTATGATTGTTTTAACTTGCTACTTCAGATTTGGGCCACAAAACATTTCTTCCAGCGAGAGGCCACCATTGACTACTTTGTGGGCGTTAGCAACATGATCCGCAGCCATAATGAGAGGATGAGACATCGGATCTCTCCTCATGGACAAGAACAGTGGAGAGAAATTTGACTAATATATGTGGAGATTGGATCAATTGAAGCTGTTACGATTAGGGGGGAGGGCAATCTTAAGAACTCCCCAGAAATACTTCACTGAGCTTATAGGACTTGAGGGCATTCAACTATACTCATCCTTGTGGGTTCTCAGACAGTTCAGGATGGTCCAGGATGTGCCTCTATGGACGAGGACAGTGCTATATGAGGAAAAGTACAACGAACATATTCCAATCACAAGGATAAGAAGGTCCAAGAAGATTGGAATGATGCTGATTGTTCAAAACTCATGGTGCACTCAGGAGTATTATGTTTCGATCAACGAGGAAGACGAGCTAGCCAGAACAAGCAGAGAGGGTATAGCCTAGCTAGAGGACACAGTGGCTTCTTTGCAAATCAACCATGAGATTCTGCCACATTAACTTGCGACTACCTCGATGCACCTTCAAGTGCTCCCTGGATCCATCGATCATATGCTGCCACCTGCCGAAGATGATGACCAGGTAGTGGAGTGCATCCAGATAGAATTTGAGTCAGAGCCAATGGGAGATCTAGGAGAGGATTCAAAGTTGAACGATGACGAAGAGGAGTTTGAAGAAGATTCGGAGGAAGAGCCAGTAGAAGAAGAGAAGATGGGGAATGATTCCGGGGATGGTTACTAGAAGTTGGTTTATTTCTCCTTCTCTCCCACTTTGTATCCTTATCCCCAGTTTTCTTATTTTCCTAAAGGGCGAGTTGTTTAAGCCCATGCAGTTATATCAAGTGATGTAACCTTCGTTCCCACTTATCTTAATCCAAACGTTATCAATAAAAATAAAACTTACTTCGGATCTAAATGTGTCAAGTCTAATTGTTTGTCAAATATTCACGATTTAGGCATACCTCCGGCAATGACAGGTCCCACGAATTCTTGGAAAACGCATTAGCCTGAATATGTGAACTAATTGCTCTATGTGATCTTCTGCTTGTATAAATGAAGAAACTAACTTCTACTTTTTTTCTTTTTCTTTCTATTTGGTTTCTTACTTTATTAATACTCCCCAAAAGAAAAATTGGTTTGTGTCGACCCGAAACTGGTGGAACCACCATACAATTTAAGATCAAAGAAGAAGATGTCTGCCACAGGAAACCTGACTGAGCATTCTCTGGTCATAGCCGATAGCCCGGGGTGATCGGGAGAGAAGGACGATACAAGGAATGATGAACACGTGGCCAGGATGGCCCGGGAGATGGAGCCTTTAAGGGAGGAAGTACAACATATCAGGGAACTAGCACATCTGGTCGTGACAACGCTCCATCAACCACCTTACTTTCCTTCTTTGGATTCAACCGCACCACTTTCCTTCCATATCACGTCAAACCAACAACACCCCAACTTCAGTCCCCATCACTCAAGTCATACCTTTAGTAACCCCCGCAAACTCACCAAATCCTCCTATCCACACTCCCTACATACCACAGTATGTTCAAAAGCCACAAAACCCGCCTATTACCACTAACACAACTCACACCCCTCCTTGTGACGGAGTCACTTCTACCACTCACCCAAATCAGCACATACCCCTGGCGCATACTGCCGCCCATGAGCGATATGTTCTTTCTGTATATGACATTTTTGAACCTACATTTACAATGCCTGTCATGGTCAGGGTGCCTTATGAGATTGACCAATACGTTGAGATGGAAAGGGAAGCTAGGCGTAAGGAAGAGGAGTCAGTGTCTGAGCAGCAACGAATCTTCAGAAAACAAATGAAGAACCTCCAAGTAGCCCAGGGAAGTGAAAGTTTAGACTATGAGAATCTGTGTATCCATCTGGATGTGGATATGCCAGTAGGGTATAAGCTTCCAAAGTTCGATATCTTCGACAGGACGAGTGATCACCACGCACATTTCAGGGCATACTGTGACAAGTTAGTCGGAGTGGGAAGGAACGAGAAGTTGAGAATGAAGTTGTTCATAAGGAGCCTGACGGGAGAAGCAATTACCTGGTATACTCGACAAGATCCGTGAAACTGGAGAACAAGGGAACATATGGCGGAAGATTTCGTGAATCGCTTTCGATTCAACACAGAGATCACTGCCAATAGGTTCACATCGGTAAACCTGCAGAAAAAGCCATCCGAGTCATTTCAAGAATATGCACGTCAGTGGATGTCAAAAGCCGTTAGGGAACAACCTCCATTCTACAGTGAATTAAGCAAGTATTTTATTAGGGCCCAGGAAGGGATATACTTTGAAAAAATGATGGGAATGATGGGACAGAAATTTCCCGAACTCGTCAAGATGAGTGATTTCTTTGTAGAAGGTATAAAATATGGCAAAGTACAATCTATTCCTGCACTACAAGCGGCCAGCAAGGCAACACAATTAGGGTCAATCGATAGCGGAAAGAAGAAAAAAGAAGAGATGTCAGCAGTCGTACCTTACTATCAACCCAACCCACATCATGGAAATACTTCTTATTCCCCAAAAAACCATTCACCACCACCCGTATATGCTCCAGTCTATAACACCCAGCTATATTACCACCCCAACCTCAATATAACCCTCCTCGAGCCCATCACAACCGAACTCACAACGACCATATGCTCATATACAAACTACTATCCACCAAAATCGGCAAACTTATGCACCGTGCCCTCATCCCAATTTGAAGAGAGGGGTCCTAGAAATTATACCTTGATTGCTGAGCCTCTGCCCAATTGTTAGAGAGATTGAGGAGAGCAGGATTGATACATCCAGAGAAGGGAAGGGTTCCTGAGTATCCCTCAAAGTATTTTTACGCAACCAAAAGATATGTGTACCATTTAAACGTGCCTGGTCATGATACTGAACATTGTTTTAAGCTAAAAAATAGAATTGAAACACTGATCAAGAGCGGAGCTATTCAGTGCACTCCAGCTCCGCCCAATGTGAATCGCAATCTGCTGCCAAATCACTGGAATAAGGGGATCAGCATGATCAATTTCCACAAAGAATATGATTTTAAAGGAACCATTATCACAATAGGAGATGCAGAGCCCGCAAGGATCACACGTCGAAGGACTCTAATGATCACGTGAAAATAAGACCTACGGTGATGGTTTAGACTTATCAGCGACAACCTATCGTTGCTACAGAGGAAGAAGAGAGTCGAGAATACAAAACTGTCCCATGGACATACCAGCAAAAAGGGAAGGCCTAGATGACAAACTCTGCAACAGCCCACGGTATGATTAGGTCAAGGAGATGTTATGCTCCAAAAGATGTAAATCGAGGGAATTTTGGAAGAGAGATGATTCAAAGAAGGAACATAACTGACCCAGAAGACGCAGAATTCTGGAAGAGAATGTCGACCAAAGAGTACTCCCTGGAGAAGCAGCTGAAGAAAACTCTGGTGCAGAGTACACTCATGGACTTGCTGATGAGCTCCAATAGACATAAGGATGCATTGCTGAAAGTACTACGTGGGATAAGCGTGCCAAGCAGAACCACCAGTGAGGCGCTATCTGCTATAATTGGGAAAATGGTCGACTCAAATATGATCACTTTCAGAAGAGACGAACTTCCTGTCGAAGGCGTAAGTCACAACAAAGCTCTTCATATCACTGTCAAATGTGGGGACAAGGTGGTGTCCTGATTACTGGTGGATGGAGGATCAGGAGTCAACATTTGTCCGCTCTCTACTCTAACGGAGTTGAGAATACATTTGAGGGAAGTCAAGGAAAGACATTTGAGGGTAAGGGCTTTTGACGATTTGTAGAAGGATGTTGATCATACCGGTTGAATTTCCCATATTATTTCAAGTAATGGATATTTCCTCTTCATACAACTTGCTGCTACAAAGGCCCTGGATACACATGGCGTGGCCGTCCGATCCACCTTAAACCGTTGCATGAAATTTGAGTGGGGAGTCAAGAGATCGTGGTCCATGGCGAACGGGGCCAATCAGCTTATTCGGAACACGCAGTCCCTTTCATTGAATGGCTAGAAGGGGTTGCTTTTCATGTAGTGGAAATCATGCAGACCACCAAATAGAAGAGACTGTACAAAACTTGGGAATGCAGTCACCGTATGGAGCTAGGTCAGATGGGATCACAGAGCCAATTGAACCTAATAGGCAGAAAGGAAGGGCCGGTATAGGATATCACCCTCTGGTGGGGAAAACTCATATCGTTAGTCCTGGGAAAAAGGTTTTTGTGCCAGAGCATTTTCAGGTACTGTCAAGAGTTTCGCATTAGAAGATGATATCATCGATGGAATGGGAAGGCTATTCGTGAATATGATCGAAGAATGCTGTGAAGGAACTAACATCAAGACACCAACCATTAGGGATGCCAAACCTGGAGAAGAGCTGCGGAATTGGACCGCCAGTCCATCTTTGGTTCGTCGCGAGTCTTGGTAGTATGGAACTGTAAAAGTTTTCTTTTAAAAAGTGCACGGTCAATTGAGGTCTGCATCGCGTCTGTACCTTTTTGTCATTTTCCTCTTTTGAATGCTTAGATATTCCACTTTTGATGAAATAAAAATAATTTTTTTCTTAAATTATTGCAATGTTATTTATCGTTTCATTTATACTTTGTTTTTCTTTTTAGTAATCAAAATGATAAAAACCTGCATTCCGTGATTGTGACATGTAACGAAACTGTCGAGCGAAACGACCCAGATTACAAAAAATATGACAAGAGTATGATGCCAGAAAATCTCCCATAAGAGATCGAACAACTGGAGAATCATAAAAAGCCCAACCTCAAAGAAACGAAAGTGCCAATCTTGAAAGTGAAGAAGACATGAAAGAAACCCTAATTAGCATTTACCTAGAAGCCGAGTAGAGGGAAAACCGGGTTGAGCTCCTCCGACAATACATCGATGTGTTCTCATGGTCATATGATGACATGCCTAGATTAAGTACTGGCATTGTCTCACACTGACTGCCTACCGATCCTACCGGACAGTCGGTCAAGCAAAAACCCAAAAAATTGAAGCCCAATTTGAGTCTGAAGATAAAGGTGGAAGTAACCAAGAAGATAGAGGCGAATGTGGTAAGGATCACCAACTATCCTAACTGGTTGGAAAATATCGTCCCGATACCCAAGAAAGACGGGAAGATCAGGATAGGCGTCGATTACCAAGATCTCAACAAAGCTAGCCAAAAGGATGACTTCTCGTTACCAAATATCCACATCCTCATCGACAACTGCGTGAAGCATGAACTGCAGTTGTTCGTGGATTGTTTTGGTGGATACCACCAGATCTTGATACGCGAGGAAGATGCAAAAAAGATAGCCTTCACCACACCTTGGGGAGTTTATTGCTAGAGTCATGGCATTCAGTCTCAAGAATGCTGGTGCCACCTACATGAGGGCCACGACAACCCCTTTTCATGACATGATTCACAAGAAGATCGAAGTATATGTGGATGACATCATCATCAAGTCTCGAAATTCAAAGCACTTGGGCAATTTGACGAAATGTTTCAAGTGCCTGCAGAGGTACAACTTGAAGTTGAACCCGGCAAATGCACGTTGGGGTTCCCTGCTAGAAAACTTTTGACCTTCATCATAAGGAGAAAAGGGATAGAACTGGACCCATAAAAAATCAAGACCATTCAAGAATTGCCACCACCCAAGAGTAAGAAAGATGTGATGAGTTTCTTGGGTAGACTGAATTACATCAGTCGTTTCATAAGCCAGTCCACGGTAATCTGTGAACAAATTTTGAAGTTGCTGAAAAAGGATGGTGCCAAAAAATGGACAGAAGAGTGCCAAAAAGCCATCGACATAATTAAGGAGTATTTGTGAAATCCACTAGTGCTGGTTCACCCCGAGCCCGGGAAGCCATTGTTACTATATCTGTCAGTCTTGGATAACGCCTTCGGATGTGAGTTGGGACAAAAATGACAAAACTGGGATAAAGGAGCAGGCCATCTACTAATTAAGTAAGAAGTTCGCACCATGCGAAGCCAAATACACTTTGATAGAACGCACTTGCTATGCTCTGACTTGGATCGCACAGAAACTAAGGCATTACATTTCATCAGCATACACTACGCATCTGATATCTCAGCTCGACTCGCTCAAGTATATCTTTAAGAAGCCGATACCTAGCGAAAGCTAGCTAAATGGCAAATTTTCCTCAACGAATTTGACATTGTGTACATAACTCAAAAGGCTATCAAGGGGCAAGCTTTAGCTGATAACTCAAAAGGCTATCAAGGGGCAGGCTTTAGCCGATCACCTCGCAGAGAATCTAGTGGACGAGGATTACAAGCCACTCACTACATATTTTCTCGATGAAGAGGTATTATTTGCCCGAGAAGAAATTGCAGAATCATACCCTGGATGGAGAATATTTTTCAATGGAGCAGCAAATTTCAAATGAGCTAGAATTGGAGCAGTCCTAAGACCATGCGATTCCCTTGCACCATTAATATGGCAGAATACGAAGCATGCATCCTTGGGATCAGAATGGCAGTCGACATGAACTTCAAAGAACTTTTGTTCATAGGGAATTTTGATCTATTGATACACCAAGTACAAAGGGAGTGGTACCAAAAATGTCAAGATTTCTTCCATACTTGCACTGTGTAAAAGAGTTATGCAAGAAGTTCACGAAGATTGAGTTCAAGCACGTTCCCAAGATTCAGAATGAGTTCACCGACTCCCTTGCAACTTTATCATCCATGATTCAGCATCCAGACAAGAACTACATCGACCCTATTAGAGATAGAGATTAGTGATCAACATGCTTATTGCTTCCATGTAGATGAAGAGCCAGATGGTAAACCGTGGTACCACTGCATCAGGAGGTTGGCGAATCACTTTTTCCTTAATGGGGAAGTCCAGTACAGGAGGACCCGAGACTTGGGTTTGTTGAGATGCGTAGATGCCACTGAGGCGACCAGGTTATTGGAAGAAATACATGCAGGAACGTGTGGACCCTACATGAACGAGTTAACATTAGCCAAGAATATCTTGAGATCCAGATAATTTTGGATTTCTATGGAAAATGATAGTATTCGATACGTGCAGAAGTTTCACCAGTGCCAGATTCACGGGGATTTCATTCGGGTTCCGCCGAATGAGTTGAATGTGATGGGTCACCTTGGACATTCATCGATTCGGGCATGGACGTGATTGGACCTATAGAGCCCGCTGCGTCAAATGGACACAACTTCATATTGGTAGCCATTGATTACTTCACCAAATGGGTCGAGGCATCTACTTACAAGGCCGTCACAAAAAAGGTCATGGCAGATTTCGTCCAAAACAACATCGTCTATAAATTTGGAATGCTGGAGTCAATCATCACTGACAACGCTACTAACCTTAATAGCGAACTCATGGAAAAAATCAGTGAGAAGTTCAGAATCATCCACCGCAACTCCACGGCCTACAAACCACAAATGAATTGGTCGATCGAGGCATCCAACAATAATATCAAGACAATCCTATGAAAGATAGTGGACAATCACAGGCAATGGCATGAGAAACTATCCTTTGCCTTAATGGGTTATTGGACCACCATGAGAACATCCATTGGGGCAACGCCGTACATGTTGGTATACGACATTGATGCCGTGATACCCGAAAATGTCAAGATACCATCTTTAAGAGTCATTAAAGAGGCCAAGTTAGATGATGCAGAGTGGATATGGGTCAGACTGGAGCAACTCATGCTCATCGACAAGAAGAGAATGGATGCAGTATGCCATGGTCAGCTACATCAGAACAAGATGTCCAGTGCATTTAACAAAAGGGTGAAGCCTCGCCAATTCACACTGGGGCAGTTGGTCATGAAGAAAATCTTTCCCCTCCAGAAGCCAAAGGAAAGTTTGCACCAAATTGGCAAGGTCCTGACGTGGTTCATTGAGTGTTGTTGGGCGGCGCGCTAATCTTGGTAGAAATGGATGGAAGAATCACACGAAGCCCATCAACTCAGACGAAATCAAAAGATACTATTTTGAAGGAAATAGAGTTAGGTTTTGCGGTTGTAGAACTACGTTCAACCTGACTTCCCACAGAGGGATACGTAGGCAACCCATGTAGGGTTCGATTTCTCTCCCTCCTTTCTTTTGTAATAGAAAATCCAAATATCAATTTGGTATGTTTCTCTGGAATATGCGGACTTGATTTCCTTAGGAAGGACTACGCAGGCAACCCTCATCAGATTCAGTCATTTTTTGTAATTGAACTATGTTCTGGCCTGATTCCATTTGGATACGTAGGCAGTCTGAGTCAGACTCGGCCAATTCTTTCTTAATCTCATATTTTTTGCATCAATTGTAATTGGATTGCGTCTTGACCTGATTCCACTTGGATATGTAGTCTGCCTAAGTTAGGCTCGGTCATCTTCATCATATTTTTATCATCATTCCACGAACTACGTTCAGACCTGATTCTATTTTGGATACATAGGAAACGTGAAAGGGTTTGGTCATAACCTTAGGAAAAACCTTTGTAATGCATTAGTTCGAATTAGGACGCAGTCACAATGGCAAGCATCCGCATTGTCAAAGCATCATGAAGGATAGACATCAATGGGATAGAGTTTTCAAGAAGAGACGCTCGTGTTTGGAGAATCTTTCATAGCATGTCATAATCCGGAATGACAACATTTGCCTTAAAACAAAGCTTTTCAAAATGTTTTCTAAAATACAGCAATTTGTTCCACCTACCGAACTTCATGGCATAGCCATATCCAGGACCGCGGCAAAACCGATAATGTGGCCGACACAAACCACCCCCCCGCTCCCACTAAGAATTTTTCCTTGAGTACAGGATCAATAGGAAGCAAGGGAACGATAGGACCACACTAGGGAAAATGACGGATCTGCCACTTTCCTGGGATTATCACCCTTTCTCCTTTACCTAAATTTTTCTGGTACAACTAAAGCTAATCCTTGAATCCTTTGTAGGTACCTTAGAGTCAGATCGTTGATATGGAAAAGGCGCACTGTACATAGCAAACTGCCGGCTCAAACAACCGGAGCACCTTGTACAAAACGAACTGCGTGCTTTACCAATTAAAGCCATGTATATAGCAAACCGCATGTTCAACCAATCAGAGCACCTTTTACAAAATGAGCCATCGGCTTCACTAGTTGAAATCTTGTATATAGCAAATCATCAACTCAATCGAACGGAGCGTCCTATACAAATCAAACGTCGGCTTTGCCAATCGAAGCCTTGTATATAGCAAACTATTCATTCTGCCAAAGGAACAATCCACACTTATGCTCCGTTGCAACGGGGACAGAATAGATAGTTGAAAACCTCGTCACCGACGTTCTGCCAATTGATGGCCGCAACTTAGCTTCGCAGTCAAGAGTTTCTCTTGGGCATGCTTTTCTTTTTCTTTGCTATTACCTTGAATGTTTTGATGTTTTGCTCATGTAGCTTCAGGCATGATTACGATTTAAGTCAATCTCTCCCAAGCAGAGACATTTTCTTAGTGCAAAGCTATCCTAAAAAGCAAAGACGCACTCTCCAACTCAAGCTCTCCCAACAAACGGAGACATTTCTCAGTGCAAAGCTCTCCCAACAAGCGTAGACGCACTCTACAAGTCAATCTCCCCCAACAAGCGGAGACACTTTTCAATGCTTGACAGCTGCGGAACGGTATATAGCCCGGCTAACTAATCGAGTCATATTCAAGTATCCCATCATCTGAATCCCAAATAACGGCTCGCCGGCAGCCAGGCATCATCATTCCTACATTATTTACTTCACATCTTAATATATTCTGCATTGGAATATATGGGTATGTGTGTATTTCATTTTTGGAGGAACAAATATCGCAATGCGGAACTTTTCCTAAGCAGCAGACCAAACTACTACGCTATGAGGAACAAAAAACTCATTAGCGGGCCAAGGATCCAAGTTCAAGCACGAACGACCAGTGGAACTCCAAATTTTCAAATCCTTCAAGTCAAGCCGCAAAATTCAAGCTATCATGAGTGCCCAATCCTCCGTCTCGTTGTATCATCATAATATGATACTGGGGCAGTTCCTGCGAGTATCGTTTCCTCAAAATCCTTACTCCAGAACTACATAAGGCCTGATCCTCGTTAAGCCCGAGGTATGTAAGCAATTCAAAGCCAGAATTCAGCCCCAACTCCCCAAAATCCTCCCATAATCTTCCTAACTCCTAATCCTGCAGCTCATAATCTTCGTGCCATTCCTGCAATGTATGCCTAAAGTCGGGACAAAATTGGCTTTGGTTCAATTTCCTTGCCTAAAAACACTTTCATCGTCTCCGGTCAAAGAGGGGAAGCTGTTGATGGCCAATTTTGACCCTCCCTTTTAAAATTGATTTATTTATACTTAAAAATTTACAATGAATATTTTGAAAGTATTTTCTATCAATAGATACATATCTTTTATAATTAATTAAGTATTAGTTTTGAAATTAATAACCTTGCATTAGTATTATGTAATTATAAATATACTTATTATTTTAATACTATTAAAATAATTTTTAAGTACACTAGAGAGGTTTTATAATTAATTTAATGAATTACTTCTCAATTTTGATTACTATGTTGATAATTCAAAACTTGTGTTATAATTTAGAAAATAAAGTATTTTATAAGTAATTAATTACAATAGTTAGTAGTATATTTATAATTTTACTATATTTTATTGAAAATAATTAAGATTAATTAAATTAATCATAAAAGGGTTAAAGACAAAAATGGCTGCAATTGCAAATACCTAACTAAATACAAAGTGGCTATTCATTAAATCAATTTCAACATAAATACCCAAGCCCAATTATCCCATCTGACCCAATCCAAAAGAACCTCTGTTCCACTTTTATGATCCGCCCTAACCCCTGAGAACCAATAGAAATTCGCCACGTAAGTTCTCCAATCTCACTCACACAAGAAACACACATGCAACTGAATCGTTAATCCATTTGATCGATGGTCTACATTTAATCTCTGTTTTCTTTTAATTTTTAATGCTTACCTGATCTCATCCTAGATGTTGGATTAAAATAATCCTACGCTCACCGTTTTTCCCATATTAAACTTTACTATCAAATCTAATTCATCAAAAAACCAGAGCCGTCGATCAAATGATCCAACGGCTCGTGTTCCATCCCTCAATCTTAACATAGAGACACCCACTAACGCTAATTATTTTACCAGTGAGACCCGTCGTCCCCTTTCTCTTTCTCTGTGTTATCTCTCAAACTCTTAGCCTCCATCAATCTCCAACCTTGCACAAATTCGTGCAAAGTCACCTAAATCACCCCTTTTGTCCCCTCAGACCACGAATCTCACCTGAATCCTTCTATTTTTCATCATTAAATTCAAAAGCCCCAATCTTAAAACCTAGACCTAAAAGACGAACTTCAATTCGTTTGATATTTCTCTTCATTCTTTCAAATCCATGGCATACATGGTTATCCGTTTTTCTCCTACACTTCAGATCTTCTTGTTCTTTCTATTTTTGCTGTTTGGTTACAAAAGCCCTAATCAAGGTGTCACAGACCAAAGCGTGAAACTTGAATTTGTCTGATTTTCTCTAATGACCTTTCAAATCGAAGCAAGCATGAGGACATTAGCTGGATTCATCATTGATATTCAATATCCACTAGTTGAGGTTTTAGTTCTTGATTCTATATGGCAAAGATAGAGTCTTTGTTTGGTTTGCTGCACTAGAGGAGGTCAGTACACCTCCATCCTTTCTCTTTTAATTGCTTCATTCAAAAATCATGAACGTACTTTCATTTTCCTGTTAACTGTTTTATTTATAATGTTTGCTTTTAGTCTGCAATTTTCTATTTTAGTTCACCATAACTTTGTTGCCGTTCTGTGGTCAGCTATTATATTTCATCAGTATTGATTAGGTTGCTATGTGGCGTTATGACTTCTTTTCTGTATTAAATAGCCTATGTGATTAAGCTGCTTAACATTCTTTAATGATTTCTCATATATCTACCTAGACTTTAGACTTCCCTCTAATGTTCTGTCATAATCTTCACGCTCATCATGCTATACTCTTTTGAGTTGTGTTATTCTGTACTTGGTGTTGCGGTTAATGAAAGTACATAGTGCAACCTACATTACTTGGTTCAAGTTTGTGATGCTTAAGATTTCAAAATGCCTCCTTTCTTCACATAAGTTCTTGTTAATCTTTAAGTATTCTTTGAGTCATCACTATGAAAGCTTTATATCCATGTCTAACTGTTAGTTGTAAACAGTCTCACTAGGATGAACTTTCTATAAATATTAGTGATCATTCTGCATATATTTTGTTATGATCAGCCTACCTCTTATGGATTAGATTGTAGTTGTGTCTGCTGTAGTTGAATTCTAAATGTTTCTATAATTTGAATACAACATCACCATGTCTGAATATTAACCTTAGTCTGAAAAAATGAGTTAAGCTTGTTTAGTATGATATTTCCTCTGTTCTTAAACCCTTAATGATACTGAAAATTTGATTTTGTAATGGTTGAGACTCATCCTATCTTGTGAGGTCATAACTATTGTTGACATCTCTATATGCGTGGATGAATTATAGTTTGGCATAAATCTTTGTTTATCCCTAATGACTTCATACTTTTGAACACTGTTTTGCACTCAGTTCTCTCTTTCCAGTTAATCTGGATTGAATCTGGACCTGGAGAGGTCTCCTGTTGTTACTAATTGAGTTCCATAACTTATCTATGTCATTGTCAGAATCTTACTGAGGATTTCAAAAGGTTCCAAGTAGTATTATTAGCCTATGTGTGTGCTCATGACAATATCTGATGTTAAACTAATATGTGATCAATCAATTATGGCAATAACATCTATATCGCTAAGCTGTTATAGCTCTAAACTATGAGCTTTTATCTGTTCGTGAGATGTATGAATCCAGTTGTTTGGTTCTTTGGCAACAACATTATAAGTGTTCCTGTCTCCATGTGTTCTTAGAAACTTGACTTCTAAACCTGTTTAATATGTGTTTCATTCACTTAATACTGGAAACATAGTCATGAATAATAAATTGTTTTTATGTGTTTCCTATGTTATTCTGTTAAGAAAGAGTATGCTTATGTGGTAGGGAATGTCATAGTAGTTGGTTCGCATTGAAGGAGCCTCATTGGCACTCAAACCTATTGGGAAGAATGAGTTGTTAGTGATTAGGGGTATTTTGGGAGTAGAGTTTAACTCTAGGTTAGGCTACTCTCCCCAGTACAAGTATTTTCCTGGGCCTCGAGACCCTTGAGAACTTTAAAGTGTCAAGAGATTCAAATGGGGAATCGACCTTGAGTAGAATTCTCTCCTTAGCTCTTGATTCATTGACAGGTGTTATTGTCTTTGGGTTTGGTTTTTAATGACAACGAAAGGTGCTCAATGTTGATCATTTACTATACATAACCTCCACATTAGTATGACTTTCTTAGTGTTTAAATACTGTCAGTGATCTTTCTTTTATTCTTTACTTGCAAATTTCATATAAGGGCATGCATACAATATTGTTTTTACAATGGCTTGGGCCTGCTTAGTTCTTAAAGAACTCAGGCCAAAATCCAGCGTTGCTATATCCTAGGAGTCCATAGTCAGTTGTCGTCCCTGTTACTGCTGGGCCTGCCTCTTTGAGGCCCAAACACCAGAGCCTTTCTTTCCCTTTGCTCCTTATTTACTGTTGTCGTTGTTCTATAGTTTCATTATGTCGTTATTCTTTGATTGTGTTCCTGTTGTTTTATCTCATGTGTATACAACAAGCATATATTTGTTTGAATGCTTTATTTTATCTTTTAATTCATAAAATAACTGTCACGACCCTCACCCCGAACCCGATTGTGATGGCGCCTCTCGTGAAGACAAGGCCAGCCAATTTAAGCCAAATCTCATTTTTAATCAGTTAATTTACAAGAAAATAATACAAGCATTGTTTAAGAACAACATTGCGAAAACACATAGCTAACGATCCTGACTACAGCCCAAATCGGGGTGTCACAAGTCATGAGCCACTATGAATCCTAATAACAAGTCTACTAAATACAATATCTGGCACAACTGTTATAGGATATAGAAACAACATGATAAAAGAGATATGGTGGTGCGGACGCCAGCAGCTACCTCGTAGTCTCTGAATCACCGTCCGGACGGGAGATATCAATACTCCGGAGCGGAACCATCAACGCCTGAATCTGCACACATGGTGCAGGGACTAATGTGATTACTTCCAACTCAGTGAGTCATAAACGTAATTAACGACTGAAAGTAAGAAAACACATAAAGCACAAGGCATTCTATAATGAAGCATTTAAAACATCATTCACAAACAGAAAATCAGTGAGAAATTCAAGTAAAATCTCCTTTCAATTGGCAAAAACATGTGAAGTAAAACATCGCCCCTCGGGCTATATATATCAACAAATCCGCCCCTCGGGCAACATCATAAAAACGGTACCAGTCCCTTAGGCTCAGATCTCAGAACAACATCAGCCCCTCGGGCTATCACATGGAACAACATAAGCCCCTCGGGCTATCACATAGAACAACATCAACCCCTCGAGCTATCACATGAAACAACATCAGCCCCTCGAGCTATCACATAGTACAATATCAGCCCCTCGGGCTATAATTCACATCACAATGGGTACGGCGCTCACTGGGGGTGTACAGACTCCGGGAGGGGCCCCTTACGGCCCAAGCACAATATCAAGCCACCTCGTGGCATATATCTAGGGCCTCGGCCTCATATCAATCAAGCCACCTCGTGGCGCATATACAGTATCTCAGGCCATCGGCCTCATATCAGTCACAAGCCACCTCGTAGCACATAAAGTATCTCAGGCCCTCGGCCTCATATCAGTCACAAGCCACCTTGTGGCACAAAAAGTATCTCAGGCCTTCGGCCTCATATCACTCAGTAAAACCTCACATCTGGCCCTCGGCCGCACTTAGTTATAAAAATTATCACAAGCCCCTTGGGCATAGTAAAACAGTAGTTCTCAGCCCAAAAACATCATTAAAATGTTGTTTAAAACTCAAAACTGAGTAAAAGTGGCTGAGTTGTAAAACAGTGTTAAAAGCATGACTGAGTTCAAGTAATAGATCAAAATAGTGAGGAAACAGTGGTAAAAATCCCCGAAGGGTTCAAATAATTGGCACGAAGCCCAAATATGGCAATCTGCCCAATCATAATGATAACAAATAAGTTTCAGTCAAATACGCAGTAAAATCATTAATCGGGATGGACCCAGTCACAATCCCTAGTAGTAAACGACCCCACGCTCATCATCGAGCATGTGCCTCACCTCAATATAGCACTACGATGTACAATCTGGGGTTTCAAACCCTCAGAACATCATTTACAATCACTGCTCACCTTGAACCGGCTAAATCCCTAGCCCGCGACGCCTTTGCCCTTCGAATTGGCCTCCACGCGTGTCAAATATGTCCAAAATTTAAACTAATACGTCACAATACGCTGAGGGAACAAAGCCCGAGCGAAACAATCGAAAAATACTAAGAAATTACGAAATTAGCAAAAAACCTGGGCCCCGAGCCTGCTTCTCGAAGTTCAGAAATTTTTACATCAACGTGTCCCTTACCTCCTAACGAGTTCAACCATACAAAAATTATCGAATTCCGACATCGGTTCGATCTCCAAATCTTAAATCTAAACTTAAGGGTTTTCCACAATTTCTCCAACTTAAATCCTAATTAGACACTAAAATGGTGATATATTGGGTTAATTTGACCAAGGTTGAGTTAGGAACACTTACCCTGATGTTTCCCTTAAAAATCTCCCGAAAGTCGCCTCAAAATTCGCTTCAATCCGAGCTCTATAGCTCCGAATAATGTAAAAAAAAAAAGGCTGAAATCCCCTCTCTTAAGTATCTGTCCAAGCAAGTCTCCTTTGGATATAGTATTGAGGTTGATTTTGTTGCGATTTAGGGTGTTTTGGAGGTGTTTCTCTTAGATGGTAACGATAGTGGGTTTTTGCATGGCCAATAGGTACTGGTTTCTATTTATACAGGGTCAAAAAAATCGAAACAAAAACGCACCAGTCGGGTCAAAAATGCAACCATATTTTTTACGTTGATTTTTGTCCAGAAATCTGTCTTGGTCTGCGATTTCAATGTACGATATGCGGTTCGCATTTTAGAAATGCGACCGCATTTCAGACCGCATTTCAGACATGGATCTTGTCCAGAAATATGTCTCGAGCTGCGGTCTCAGTGTGGTGGATATGCGGTCCACATTGTGGAAATGCAACTGCATTCCTGACCGCATTCTTGACTTTATTCTTTACCCAGAAAACTTTCTGGGTTTGCGATCTGGGTGTGTGGTTTGCGGCTCGCATGCTGGATTTGTGATAGCATATCCTGCTTTGCGATGTCTCTTTATTCTTTTAGAAAAATTGCAACTTCTGGTTTTTCTGCAATTTGTCCAATGGCGAAACAGTTCGTTTAGCCGCCCTAAACTCACCCGAGGCCACTAGGACCCCAACCAACATTGCCAACATATCCCATAACGTTATTCGAATTTGTTCTATCCTTCAGAATGCTCAAACCACCTCTCAACACCGAATTCCCGTCGGATTCAAGCCTAAGAATTTCAAAATCTTCTAAATTACTAATTTGATCAAAAACCCAATCAAACCCTATCCAAATGACATGAGATTTTCCACACATATCCCAAATGACATAACGAAGCATAACAAGGCAGAGATGGGGAAAACGGAGTGGTAGCTCATGAGACAACTGGCCGGGTCGTCACAATAACTTAGGTAAGTTTTGAAGAACCTAGGATTAATTCTACATCTGTTAATCGTGAGCTCTTATTAATTCATTATGCTTTGCTAACTCTTTCATAAAGATTTTGAAGCCCAAAGTCCTAATAAAATGCGGCTGTCCCTCTTTCAAAAAAGAAAAACCAGAACTGAGTTGCGTGCTTAATTTTCTAAAAGGAAATCAACTCTTTTCGAAAAGAACAAGGGGTTGCCATCCAACCAAAGCTTTTCAAACAATCTCCTCAAGTTTAATATTTAAGAACCAAGGTATATATAAGGCTTTCTCTCATAACATCTCATTAGAGTAATATGAACTTCTATGCTTTACGAAACAAAGTGCTTTAACTTAGATTCTCTTTTACACATTTTCATACAAAAGTCCTATCTTTCAAAGCTCTTTTCAAGCATATACATATATATATATATATATATATACTAACATTATTTCTCTAAAATCTTTCTATAAGCCCATAACTCTTTAAACTACACTCTTCCCTTATAGGTATTATGCCCTACTATTGGTAAGCTACACTATTTAAACATTAGTTAAGCGTAGTACAAACCATAAGTCAAAAATCTAGTCTAAGTCTTATGGAGCTACCTCAGTGTCACGACCCTAACCCCGAATCCGGTCGTGATGGCGCCTCTCGTGAAGACAAGGCCAGCCAATTCAAACAAAATCTCATTTTAAGTAGTTAATTAACATGAAAACAATATAAGCATGATTTAATAGCAATAATTCGCGGAAATGTAGCTAACCATAATAGAAACCATCCCGACATAGCCCAAACCGGGGTGTCACAAGTCATGAGCAACTATGGATCTTGATACAAGTTTACTAAATACAATATCTGGCACAACTGTTTGAAGAGCATGGGAACAACAAGATAAGAGAGATACGGGGCTGCGGATGCCAACAACTACCTCGTAGTCTCTGAATCACCGCCTGGACGGGAGGAGTCAGCACTCCGGAGTGGAACTAGCAACGCTTGAATCTGCATGCATGGTGCAGGGAGTAATGTGAGTACTCCGACATAGTGAGTAAAAAATATAAATAACGACTGAAAGTAAGAAAAGCACGTAAAGTACAAGGCATTCTATGATGAAGCAGTAGAACATCATTTGAAAATAGTAAATCCGTGAGAAATCAAGTAGAATCTCCTTTCAACAGGTAAAACATGTAATTTTTCAGGTAAATAATGTAAAGTAAAAAAAAATAGAAGATAGCCCCTCGGGCTTAGTATCAACAAACCCACCCCTCGGGCAATATCATAGAACAGTACCAGCCCCTCGGGCTATCACATAGTACAATATCAGCCTCTTGGGCTATATCTCACATCACAATGGGTACCCGCGCTCACTGGGGGTGTACAGACTCCGGGAGGGGCCCTTTACGGCCCACGCGCAATATCAAGCCACCTCGTGGCATCAAATCTAGGCCCTCGACCTCATATTAGTCAAGCCACCTCATGGCGTTTACAAAGTATCTCAGGCCCTCGGCCTCATATCAGTCATAAGCCACCTCGTGGCATATAAAGTATCTCAGGCCCTCGGCCTCATATCAGTCACAAGCCACCTCGTGGCATATAAAGTACCTCAGGCCTTTGGCCTCATATCACTCAATATATCCTCACATCTGGCCCTCGGTCGCACTCAGTCAGAAAAATCATCACAAGCCCCTCGGGCATAGTAAAATAGTAGTTCTCAGCCCAAAAACATCATTAAAATATTATTTAAGTCTCAAAACTGAGTTAAAGTGGCTGAGTTGTAAAACAGTAGAGAACAGCATGACTGAATTCAAGTAATAAGTCAAAATAGTGAGGAAACAGCGATAAAAATTCCCGAAGGGTTCAAGTAATTGGCACGAAGCCCAAATATGGCAATCAGCCCAATGAACCGAGGACTCAATTTCCCTTTCTTCCCGAATCTCATAACACCCTTCATGGGCGAAACCTTCAGCAAGACCTTCTCACCAACCATGTAGGACACGTCTTGGACCTTCCTATCAGCATAACTATTTTGCCTCGACTGCGCTGTACGAAGCCTCTCCTGAATCACTTTCACCTTCTCTAGAGCATCCTGAACCAAATCAGTCCCCAATAGCCTAGCCTCGCGAGGCTCGAACCAACCAACTGGAGATCTACACCGCCTCCCATACAAAGCCTCACACGGAGCCATCTGAATACTCGACTGGTAGCTGTTGTTATAAGAGAACTCTGCAAGCAGTAGAAACTCATCCCATGAACCGCCGAAATCAGTAACACATGCACGCAACATGTCCTCCAATATCTGAATAGTACGCTCGGACTGCCCGTCCGTCTGCGGATGAAAAGCTGTGCTCAACTCCACCTGAGTACCTAACTCTCTTTGCACGACTCTCCAAAACTACGAAGTAAACTGAATACTTCTATCTGAAATGATAGAAACTGGGACACCATGCAGCCGAACAATCTCCCGGATATAAATCCCTGCCAATTGCTCTGAAGAATAGGTAGCACACACTGGAATGAAGTGCGCGGACTTGGTCAGCCGATCCACAATCACCCAAATAGCATCGAACATCTTCAAACTCCGTGGAAGTCCAACAACAAAGTCCATAGTGATCCGCTCCCACTTCCATTCGTGAATAGCCATCTGCTGAAGCAAGCCACCCGGTCTTTTATGCTCATATTTTACCTGCTGACAGTTGAGACACCGAGCTACAAATCCCACAATATCTTCTTCATTCTTCTCCACCAATAGTGTTGTCTCAAGTCCTGATACATCTTCGCGGCACCTGGATGAATGGAATACCGCAAGCTATGGGCCTCCTCCAGAATAAACTCCTGAAGCCCATCCATATTGGACACACAAGTCCAGCCCTGCATCCTCAACACTCCATCATCGCCGATGGTCACATCTGTAGCATCATTATGCTCAACTCTGTCCCTAAGGACAAGCAAATGCGGATCGTCATATTGGCGCCCTCTGATGCAATTGTATAAGGAAGACTGAGAAATCACACAAGCCAACACCCGACTAGGTTTTGAAATATCTAATCTCACAAACCGATTGGCCAAGGCTTGAACATCAACTACAAGGGGTCTCTCCCCAACTGGAATATATGCCAAACTCCCCATACTCACTGCCTTTCGGCTCAAAGCATCGGCCACCACATTGGCCTTTCCTGGATGGTACAATATAGTGATATCATAATCCTTGAGCAACTCCAACCATCTCCGCTGCCTCAAATTAAGATCCTTTTGCTTGAACAAATGCTGAAGGTTGCGATGATCAGTAAACACCTCACAAAATACGCCATACAAGTAATGCCTCCAAATCTTCAATGCACGAACTATGGCTGCCAGCTCCAAATCATGAACGGGGTAGTTCTTCTCATGGGGCTTCAACTGACGAGAAGCATAAGCAATAACTCTACCCTCCTGCATCAATACACAACCAATCCCAACTCTCGAAGCATCACAATACATAGTATATGAACCTGAAGCTGATGGCAAAATCAAATGCATGAATGTTGTTGGGGCATTGGTTAGCCCGAAAGACTTAACAAGAAACTCATAGTGACCATATGTAGTCCTGAAAGCAGTCTTATGAATATTTGAATCCCTGATCTTCAACTGGTGATAACCCGTACGGAGATCAATCTTGGAGAACACTCGTGCCCCCTAAAGCTGGTCAAATAAATCATCAATGCGAGGCAAATGATACTAGTTCTTAATTGTTACCTTGTTCAATTGCCTATAATCGATGCACATTCTCATTGTGCCATCCTTCTTCTTCACAAACAGAACCGGCACACCCCAAGGTGACACATTAGACAGAATGAACCCCTTATCTAGGAGTTCCTGAAGCTGCTCCTTCAATTCTTTCAACTCTGCTGGTGCCATATGATACGGCGGAATAGAAATGGGCTGAGTGCCCGGCACCAGGTCAATACCAAAATCAATATCCCTGTCCGGTGGCATGCCCGGCAGGTCTGCAGGAAATACATCGAGAAAATACCTCACAACTGGAACAGAATCAATGCTAGGAGTCTCAGCTCCAACATCCCTCACAAACGCTAGATATGAAAGGCAACCCTTCCCAACCATACGTTGGGCCTTCAAGAACGACATCACTGTACTAGGAACATAATCAGTCACACAATGCCACTCGATCCGCGGTACAGCCGGCATAGCCAAAGTGACTGTCTTAGCATGATAGTCTAGAATAGCACGACACGGAGATAACCAATCCATGCCCAAAATGACATAAAAATCCACCATGCTCAATAGCAATAGGTCCACTCGTGTCTTCAGACCCCCAATAGTCACCACACATGACCGGTACACACGGTCTACAACAACAGTATCGCCCACCGAGGTAGACACATAAACAGGTAAAGCAAGAAACTCCAGGGGCGTACCCAAATAATGAAAAAAATATGAGGACACGTAAGAATAGGTGGAACCGGGATCAAATAATACAGAGGCACTTTGTGACAGACTGAAACAATACCTGTAATGACAGCATCTGAAGCAATGGCATCTATCCTGCTTGGAATAGCATAGAAATGTGCCTGGCCACCGCCTGATCGACCTCCCCCTCTGGGGCGACCCCTAGCTACCTGACCTCCACCCCTAGCTGGCTGGGCGGGTGGTAAAGTAACTGGAGCAAAAGTCAAGGGCTGACCCCTCTGCTGAGACGAACTAGCACCAGGATGAGGACACTGCCTCCACATGTGGCCCATCTCGCCACACTCATAACAGCTCCCTGGTGCTGGAGAAGTGGAATGAAGGGAACCCCTCGCACCGGAGTGTCTAGCACATGCACTCGGCATAAAAGAACCCTGGCCTGACGGAGTACGAGCTGAACTCTGAGCTGGAAGGGTGTTGAGTAATGACTGGCCCTGCTGCAACCCATGATAACCATGACCTGAAGATGCCCCTGAGCAGGCCTGAAGGAACGACCTCTACCATGCTGAAACTGGCCCCTCGAAAGAGTACCACTGTAACTACGCGATCCTCGAGGCCTCTTGGCCTCCCTCTCCTCTCGCTCCTGACGACAAATCGTCTCAATCTCGTGAGCGATATGAACCACCTCCTCGAACGTAGCACCCAACACTTTCTCTCTGGTCATAAGAATACAGAGATAATAGTTAAGGCAATCAACAAATCTCCTGATCCTCTCACGATTTGTCGGAACCATCCAGACGGCATAACGAGCCAACTCAGAAAACCTCGACTCATACTGTGACACAGTCATATCCCTCTGTCGCAACCACTCGAACTGTCTATGCAGCTCCTCTCTGCGGGACTGCGGCACATACTTCTCCAGGAAAAGAGCGGAGAACTACTGCCAAGTAAGGGGCGCTGTGCCAACCGGCTTACGCCTCTCATACGCCTCCCACAAAGTGAAGGCAGCTCAAGAAACTGAAAGGTGGTAAATGCCACACCACTAGACTCAAGAATCCCGGCTGTACGGAGCATCCACTGACACTTATCAAGAAAACCCTGGGCATCCTCGCCCTCAGCACCACTGAATGACGGAGGCTGGAGTCTACCAAACCTCTCAAGACGACGCTGCTAATCATCCGGCATAACTGGTACCATGAACTTCTAGGCTGGTGCAACCGGCTGGGCTGGAGGTGCCCCCAGCGTCTCAAGTCCCTGCACTACCTGCTCAGGTGTGCGAACAGCAGGGGTCTGATTGCCTCCCCGGCCTGTGAAGTAGCTACTACTGTAGTGGCTGAAACTGCCTGAGCCAGGCCAATGCAAACAGATAAGATCTGAGCCAAGGCCTCCTGAAGACCCGGGCACAACTGGTGCCTGAACTGGTGCTACTAGAGCCTGATCTTGAGCTGGGGCAGCTGGTGGATCAACAGGTGCTGCCCTTGCTGCTCTGCCTCTGCCACAACCACGACCGCGTCCACGGCCTCTGGTGGCCTCAGTGGGTGGCACTGCTGGTCGTCCACCTCGTCCGGTAGCACGCGTCAATATCAACAAACCCGCCCCTCGGGCAATATCACAGAACAGTACCAGCCCCTCGGGCAATATCACAGAATAGTACCAGCCCCTCGGGCTTAAATTTCAAAACAATACCAGCCCCTCGGGCTATCAAATAGTACAATATCAGCCCCTCGGGCTATATCTCACATCACAATGGGTACCCGCGCTCAGTTGGGGTGTATAGACTCCGGGAGGGGCCCCTTACGGCCAAGCGCAATATCAAGCCACCTAGTGGCATATAATCTAGGCCCTCGGCGTCATATCAGTCAAGCCACCTCGTGGCGTATACAAAGTATCTCAGGCCCTCAGCCTCATATCAGTCACAAGCCACTTCGTGGCATATAAAGTATCTCACGCCCTCGACCTCATATCACTCAATATATCCTCACATTTGGCCCTCAGCCGCACCCAGTCAGAAAAATCATCACAAGCCCCTCAGGGATAGTAAAATAGTAGTTCTCAGCCCAAAAACATCATTAAAATACTATTTAAGTCTCAAAACTGAGTAAAAGTAGCTGAGTTGTTAAACAGTAGAAAACAACATGACTGAGTTCAAGTCATTGGCATGAAGCCCAAATATGGCAATTAGCCCAAATCATGATGATAACAAATAAGTTACAGTCAAATATGCGGTAAAAATCATCAATCGGGACGGACCAATTCACAATCCCCAGTAGTAAACGACCCCACGCTTATCATCGAGCGCGTATCTCACCTCAATATAGCACTACGATGTACAATCCGGGGTTTCAAACCCTCAGAACATCATTTACAATCACTACTCACCTCGAATCGGCTAAATCCCTAGCCCGCAATGCCTTTGCCCCTCGAATTGGCCTCCATGCACGTCGAATCTACCCAAGATCATAACGAATACGTCACAATATGTTGAGGGGACAAAGCCCAAGCGAAAACAATCGAAAAATACCAAGAAATTCTGAAATTAGCAAAACCCGAACCCCAAGCCCACTTCTCGAAGCTTAGAAATTTTTACATCAACGGGTTCCTTGTCTCCCAATGAGTTCAACCATACAAAAGTTATCGAATTCCGACATTAGATCGACCTCCAAATCTTAAATCTAAACTTAAGGATTTTCACAATTTTTCCAACTTAAATCACCAATTAAATACTAAAATAGCGATATACTGGGGTAATTTGACAAAAATTGAGTTAAGAACACTTAACCCGATGTTTCCCTTGAAAATCTCCCGAAAGTCGCCTCAAAATTCGCTTCAATCCGAGCTCCATAGCTCCAAATATGTTAAAATGGCCAAACCCCCATTTTAAGAATCTGTCCAAGCAAGTCTCATTTGGACATATTTTCGAAGCTGATTTTGCTATGATTTAGGGCGTTTTGGAGATGTTTCTAAGGTGGTAATGACAGTGGGTTTTATATAGCCAATGGTTACTGGTTTCTATTTATAGAGGGTCAAAAATCGGGACAAAACGCCCCTTTCAGGTTTGATATGCGGCCGCATTTCTGTCGCATAACAGACATGCGGTCCGCATTTTTGATATGGCCATCGCAGATTGTAACCCAAACCTTCACCGCATTCAGTGTGAGGTACGGTTTGCGGTCCGTATTGTAGAAATGCGACCGCATATGAGACCGTATTTTTGACGTTGATCTTTGCCCAGAATCCTGTCTTGGTCTGCGATCTCAGTGTGAGATATGTAGCTCGCATTGTAGAAATGCGACCGCATTTCTTACGTCGATCTTTGCCCAGAAATCTGTCTTGGTCTACAATCTCAGTGTGAGATATGCGGCTTGCATTGTAGAAATGCAACCGCATATGAGACCGCATTTCTGACGTCGATCTTTGCCCAGAAATTTGTCATTGTCTGCGATCTCAGTGTGAGATATGCTGCTCGCATATGGGTTTTATGATAGCATAACATGCTTTGCGATGCCTTTTTGCTCTTTTACAAAATTCCAACAAAAGGAATTGCATTTAAAACAAGCAAAAATCTAAGCAATTAGTATCAAATGTGCTTCTCCGGCACAACAGGTCGTCACACTCAGGTAGATTTTTAGGAGTTCCTAACACCTTCCCTTTAGAAGAACATGAACCCTTACCCATAATCTCACCGGTTAGCAGACTAGTGAAAAATATGACCTTTAGTAATTAAATAGGTACCGTAGTATACCTTTAAATATTAGGTGGCGACTTTGTTTCATCAACAACAGAGAAGCCATAAGTTGAATCTAATTTTGACACGTGCAAAATAGGGTGAAACAATGTTGTGGCACGAGGTATTTTCCATGCGAAGGTGTTTGATAATGTGGGCACGAGGTATTTTCCATGCGAAGGTGTTTGATAATGTGGGCACGAGGTGCCATGAGTATAAGATTTGTAATTTGTTACTTGTGTTTGTGATTAGGCGGAGTGGTAGCTCGGGTGATTCTTGCTGTATATCTCGTGTTGGAATGACTTGATTATTTGAACCGTCATTTGTTTTCTTTAATTGATAGCACTTGTATTTTTCACGATCCAAGATCGGTTAGTCGTGATGGAATCTAAAACAACCCGCTAGGTAAGCCAAATAACGGTCAACACAACTCAGATAATAAATATATGAGTCTGAATAAAATAACCGAACTTCTATACAAAATCCCGAAGATTGATAACACAGATCATGAGCTTCTAACACTTAGAATTTTCAAAGATGGTACAAAATAAATACATCATTTGTTCAAAATAAACATAGATAAATTTGCAAATCTAAAGCTACCCATGACAAATGGCAGCTATATCCGAATTGCAGGTACATTTTATATGCCAGCTCCCACCATACACAGCAACATCGGCTCCAAGATCTGCACGCAAGGTGCAGAAGTGTAGTATGAGTACAACTGACCCCATGTACTCAATAAGTAACAAACCTAACCTCAGGTTGAAAGCAGTGACGAGCTCGAAAAACGGTCAGAGTCTAACACCAACAGCCAATAACAACTCATAATAATAATATAATGAGAATAGTAAAGGTAAATAACTCAAGAGATATATGCTCAGTTCGTTCACAGTTACAGGGAAAGTAGGCATAATTTTCAAGTAAAACAGTCAATTCCAAATCTCACCATTGAAAATCAGCTAAACATGATTTTATCTAAAAAACTATATTCCCATTTCACAACATCAGATAAGAATTTTCATTTACCAATTAGCATGAGGAAAGTACATCTCTATGCCTACATGTCAATATACATGTCAAGTCATCAATTATCGTATACCGTCAAGCATGAGGAATATACATCTCTATACCTACATGTCAAATATACATGTCAAATCATAAATGTCACATTGTCGTCAAGCATGAGGAAAATGCATCTCTGCGCTCACTGCTGGTATGTCATACTCCTGAGGGGAGGATCCCGCCCAAGAGCTAACCAAAAAGACAATATAGCCTGCTACGACGTGCAACTCGATCCATAATAACAATAAAGCCAATAAGGCCTACTGCAGCATACAGCCTGATCCACAATAATAATAATAATAATAATAATAATAATAATAATAATAATAATAATAATAATAATAATAATAATAATAATAATAAGAGATATAGTATTCAACAATAGATAATCTTATTGAGTATGAATTTTGGAGAAACTAGTATTAAAAATACTAGACTTGAAGAGGTAGATATACCTCAAAATCTTGATTTGTTAAACAAATGGATTATTCCCCAAGTTCCTATTAATACGATCTATGATTATATATTCTTTGATAGATTATCTTCTAAACAACTGATAAAAACAACTGAGCAATCACTTGCTTTGAATTCTTCCGAACAAACTGTTCGATTATTGAATGAACGTGATATTATGCTTTATAGAAAGAAATATAGTTTTATGCATATTGGCATGGTTCAAATTGCTTTTAAGCCTTTGACCCTTAATGGGTTACCTGAATCTTTTATGGATTCATTAAGAGATGCTAGAAATTTAAATTTTAGACAATCTCTGATGGGTTCTATTGAATCCACGGTAGCTTATGGTCCCGTATATTTCAATACTCAACCCAACCTACAATTATCTTTATCTGATGTCAATATTCGAGATGCTTTAACATTAAATGTCAAGACTCGTGGTTATAACTATGCTCCTGGATCTGACTTCTATGTTTATCTTATTGAATTTATTATAAGTTCTTGCCTACTTTAACTCCTAGATGCAAATTGACGGATACATCAAACGAGACTATGATTTTTGAAACTAATTTTGCTAGATCCAAAGTCACCACTAGGAGATTTATTGGTTGGGATGAAATTAATTTTCCCTCTACATGGATCTTAGACTCTGTTATAACTCCGAGTTAACAATGTGATGATATTACTAATCATGATTATTCGCATGTAAGTCAAACTCTTGAAGGTAGAATTTGCATTCAGTTTGAGGACAATAAGTCCTTAATACCTTGCAGGCATTCATTTACAGATAGCAGAAGGTTATCTTTACCTTCAACACATTCTTATATTGCTCCTGTAGAACCTATGTATGGTCCGGCTAGGTTAAATCGAGTTGCATCACTTCATACGATTTCCACTGCTGATGGTAATAAGTGGGTTGATCGTATAAAGATTGATTCAAAAAATATTATGAAAGATGCTAATGATAGATCTTCTGATAAGGATATTCCTATTGCATCCGAAATGGATTTTGATTTAAATAATGTTTAAATGATCAAATTCCAAATTGATTTTAGTCCGGGATCGCCGGCAAGAAAACATATATTGACAGAATTTTGTCATGATAAATGGAAGAGTTTTAAAAACTGGTATACAAAATTTTATAATACTGATGACAAAATAAGTATTTCTCAAGAATTCTATGAATTTTGTGCATTGCATAACCAGATCATATATTTTGTCCCTTGGTTCTTAACCACTTATTTGCCCATGTATATTAAAGTACTTGAACGAACTTATCTAGATAGTTTGGTAATAGTGTGAAAGGTATTTATCCACCACAATCTCCTTTTGTACTACCTAATAATACAGGTATTACCTTTGCTGCCTTTCAACGATTTATTGATGATGAGGTTGCTAGCAATGGTACTAAAGAAATTAATAATCTGATTTCTCAAAATAATTATTTGTCCTTATATGTTAAAGTTTTGGGTGAACATATTAATTCTCTTGATTCAAAACTTGATTCTTTGATTGATTTGGTGAAAAAGATTAGTATCCTGCCTTCATCAGATCGCTCTTTAGTTATTCACTCTGCTCAAGTAATTTCAGATGAACCCTCTTTGTTCACTAAGTTGGCACCCTCTCTACAGAGACCTCCAGATATTACTGGTTTTAAGATTAAATCGAGAGAGGAATTAGAACAAATGGTTAATGAAAAATTAGCTGGTTTAAACCTCAAAGCTCTTGAGTTAGCATCAGAGTATGCAGAAAATATTTCAAATCCTTCCAAAGATTATAGGGAAGAAACCAGATTAGAGCTTAATAAGCTTAGAAAACCAGGAAAAAGATATGGAGATATGCCCAGAATGGATACATATTATTATCCTAGATCAACCCCTCAGGATGTTCTGGTTGAAGAAAGAGATTGGAACCAAACCAACAACAGTTATAACGGTGATGCTATATATGAATGGAATTTGGATGGCCTGATTGATAGGCAGATTAGTATTCTTGTACATCGTATCTTGATGTATTCTACGATCTGCAAAGCTACTTCTAAAAGAAATACAGAGACAGTAATTTGCAGGATGATTGTTGCAGGATTTACCGGCCAACTAAGAGACTGGTGGGATAATTTTATGACTGCTGAAGATAGATCATCCATCTACAATGCTATTAAAACTGAACCTGGGGTAGATAACCTAGGAAGCCTTAGTTGCAGGTAGACAAGATTGTGTCTACACCTTGGTCTTAATTATTATTGAACATTTTAGTAGTAGATTTACCAATATGTATGAAAATATTCGTACTTTGTTAAATGGACTTAGATGCAGACATATAGGTGAATTCCGCTGGTATAAAGACACCTTTCTTAGTTGGGTTATGGATTTAACCGAAAGCAATAGTGAACATTGGAAAGGAAAGTTTATGTCCTCAAACTGAATGCAAATTCTACCTTAAGGAGTTTGACTAACATGCGAATAATCATGATTAGTAATATCATCAGATTGTTGACTCGGAGTTATAACATAGTCTAAGATCCATGTAGAGGGAAAATTAATTTCATCCCAACCAATAAATCTCCTAGTGGTGACTTTGGATCTAGCAAAATTAGTTTCAAAAATCATAGTCTCGTTTGACGTATCCGTCAATTTGCATCTAGGAGTTAAAGTAGGCAAGAACTTATAATAAATTCTATAAGATAAACATATAAGTCAGATCCAGGAGCATAGTTATAACCATGAGTCTTGACATTTAATGTTAAAGCATCTAAAATATTGACATTAGATAAAGATAATTGTAGGTTGGGTTGAGTATTGAAATATACAGGACCATAAGCTACCGTGGATTCAATAGAACCCATCAGAGATTGTCTAAAATTTAAATTTCTAGCATCTCTTAATGCAGCCATAAAAGATTCAGGTAACCCTTTAAGGGTCAAAGGCTTAAAAGCAATTTGAACCATGCCAATATGCATAAAACTATATTTCTTTCTATAAAGCATAATATCACGTTCATTCAATAATCGAACAGTTTGTTCGGAAGAATTCAAAGCAAGAGATTGCTCAGTTGTTTTTATCAGTTGTTTAGAAGATAATCTATCAAAGAATCCATAAATCATAGATCGTATTAATAGGAACTTGGGGAATAGTCCATTTGTTCAACAAATCAAGATTTTGAGGTATATCTACCACTTCAAGTCTAGTGTTTTTAATACTAGTTTCTCCAAAATTCATACTCAATAAGATTAAATATGTTGAATACTATATCTCTTAAATACCATAAATCAATTCCTAGGTTCTGATACCATGATGACAGGATATGATCGGTGCCGGCGGTAGTCCGCTCGATGGTGACAAACCTTATCTAGAGAGTATCCTTGTCTTCAAACAAGAATCAAAATTAAGGGAAATTATTATCTGAACTATGTAAAAATTTAGTATATGAATTAATAGCTGTATGGTAATACTTTTACCTAAGCATGGGGCCTGTCTATGCAATAAATACTACGAGATCTTGAGATTATGTGTACAGGATACCTTTTTAGGGGCTCCTCGGGATAATCACAGCCCTACAACAACAAATAACGAACTTTTTTCACCGGGCAACTGTATGTAGCCACTAAGGCAAATCCAAAATCTGTAGTATTTATACATGCCTGTACCACCATCTCAGAACCAAGCTATCAATTCTAACACTAAATCTTTAAAGTTTATATAATAAAATCTCTTGATTTCAATAAAGCTAGTCCATCTCTATGTATATTCAAGCAGCATAGTATTCAACATAGATAGATATCTAGCCGGCTATAAGAACGGCCGTCGTAGAGATTATAAATAATTTAAAACAAAAATTAAAATACCTTGAGACGCTGTAGTTGTGCCCACAGCTTGGACGATTTTCTTCTTTTCTATACAGAATTTTAAAACTTACAAAGGATTTAAAAAACTGTCTTCAAGAGCAAAATCTAGAAAGAAAAACTTAAAAAGAGAAAAAAAACAACAACGATGCTTTAAAACGAGGCAACTGCCTCTTTTATAAAATTTTTTTACTGTGCTACATCAATGCACAGTGACAAGTATTTCTGTCATGCTTTATCATGTGGAACCCACTGGGTCCTACCATTTTATTTTGTCGGCCTCTTTTCTTGTGCCCTCTACATTCTTTTTACGAAATCATCGTCATCTTTATCTTCTTTTTCTTGCTGAATCAATTTTTCAACTTCTTCTAAGATTTTATCAACATCTACCTCTTCGTCAGCCTGCGAGTCATCATACATGGACTGACTTGTATTGCTTTTCATGGATACATCAGATTTTTCAGAAATTTGTTCGATTAAGTTTTTTCGAACTTCCTTTATATAAGCTTCAATCTGTTCTTCTTTATTACCAGGCTGATATATAATTTTTCTGGCAATATGCTTCAAGGGACTGTCATCAATTTTTACAGTCTTTTTGTGTGTAGAATACTCCTTTATGCTGCGGACAATGTTATCTACTGTCTCTTGTCCAAATAATTTGTTTGTTTTTGGGTTCTCTTTTATCATCTTCTCCCAAAAATTGTTGTAATATGTCCGATAAATACAAGGAATGTGTTCTTCGGTATAACCAAATTCTTGAATCCATTTGTGAGTCCAAGGGATAGAAAATTCTAAAAAGAAGTATATATGCCCAATCCTTTCGGGCCAATTGAAATGGTCCTTTCTGTATAATAGGTCTAGATTAGGAGATACTTGTACCCATTTATCATATAATTCCTTGAATTGGGTAGGCAAGATTGCAATCGTTGGCCCATGATACGTCCACAAGTTTAAGAACCAGTTAGCAATAAGTTTTGCGAAATTTTTCTGACATACTTTTATAAACAAAGTTTGTTTATGTCTTTCATTGTTATAATAGAGAGTATAGCTGAATACCTGGATATAATCCCAGTAGGTTCAATTTACCTTTATTCCAGTATCAAGAGTAATCTGTCTTTCCCTCATAGTGGAAAACCCCCATTCATCAGCAGATATAATCTTCTTAATAATAAATTTTGAGAAGTTATAAACTTTTTCGTTACTAAAGTGTCTGAAATGGGATATTTCAACAATTCAGTATTTGTCAGAATGCTTTCATAATAATTGCAGGTCATGTATGACTGGCCCGGAAAGTATAAATTTTCAGAAAAATACCTTTGAAGTAACTCCCAAGGTTCATTTCTCCTGTCAATATCACTATCTTTAACAAGAAGTATAATTTCTTGTTTTTGCAATTTTTCATAGTTCTTTATATCATCAGAACTTTCCATAGATATGCTCACATAAGTATCACTTTGCGGTTTCGATTGATTCTGCATATAATTTTGCAATGCCTCATATAATGGGCTTTCTTTAGGGATATCTCCCAAATTAATAGGTCCTGATAAAGATGCTTCATCTTTTTTTCTCATTCACAAGGGTTCTATTTCCCATTTATATAATTGAATTTGAATAGCTGCCTCTGGAAGTTGTATAACTTTCTCCTCGGCCGTTATATCGGCCTTGACTTCTTCCTCTTCCTCGGTTGGAAGAAAACTGAGATGGCCATTCCGGCCTCATCCTGCATACCAAGTAAATTTGATTAATTTTCATTTAAATATTCTCTAGTAAGAAAGTCAGGTAAGGAATTATCAATTCCCTTTTTATATTCAATATCGAAATCAAATGGAGCCAATTGGGCTTGCCATATTGCAAAATCAATTTTGAAGCGTCATGCTTAAAATCTTTATTAAACATAAATTTGACAGCTTGGGCGTCTGTTCTTATTAAGAATCTTTGATTATACAAATCATCTTGAAATTTAATAACAAATTTAACGATAGCAAGCATTTCATGAGCCACAGCTGCATATTTCTTCTGGGCCTTAGTCCAATTTCCTGAATAATATCTAATAAGATATTCTCCCTTATCCATTGGGCTTACCTGCTTAAGGATTCCTCCAAATCCAATATCTGAATCATCGGTTTCAATAATTTTTGCCATGAAGGATTGGCAAGAGTTAAACAGGGTAACGAACTGGCTTTCTTTTTAACAAGTTTAACAATATTGGTATGCAAATCAGTCTAGGGCGATTTATAACCCTTTTTCAATCTTTCATAAAGAGGTGTCAAATCTTTAGACAAATCTTTTATAAAAGGAGAAATTGAGTTTAAACTTCCCAAAAATCTTTGTAATTGAGTTCTATTTGTAATAACATCAAGAAATTTAGAGGCAAATTCGTGTGACGACCTGTTGTGCCGAAGAATCACATTTGATACTAATTGCTTAGATTTTTGCTTGTCTTAAATGCAATTTCCTTTTGGTAATTATGTAAAAGAGCAAAAAGGCATCGCAAAGCAAGTTATGCTATCGCAAAACCCATATGCGAGCAGCATATTTTACACTGAGATCGCTGATCAAGACAGATTTCTGGGCAAAGATCGACGTCAGAAATGCGGTCTCACATGCGGTCGCATATTTACAATGCGAGCCGCATATCTCACACTGAGATCGTAGACTAAGACAGATTTCTGGGCAAAGATCGATGTCAGAAATGCGGTCTCATATGCGGTCGCATTTCTACAATGCGAGCCGCATATCTCACACTGAGATCGCAGACCAAGACAGATTTATGGGCAAAGATCAACGTAAAAAATGCGGTCTCATATGCAAGTCGCATTTCTACAATGCGGACCGTAAACCATACCTCACACTGAATGCGGTGAAGGCTAGGGTTACAATGCGAAGACCATACCAAAAATGCAGAACGCATGTCTGTTATGCGACAGAAATGCGGTCGTATATCAAATTTTTTAGTATGTCTATTTTTTAGTATTTAATTGGTGATTTAAGTTGGAAAAATTCTGAAAATCCTTAAGTTTAGATTTAAGGTTTGGAGGTCGATCCGATGTCGGAATTCGATAACTTTTGTATGGTTGAACTCGTTGTGAGAAAAGTAGCCCGTTGATGTAAAAATTTCTAAGCTTCGAGAAGTGGGCCCGGGTTCAGGTTTTGCTAATTTCCAGAATTTCTTGGTATTTTTCGATTGTTTTCGCTTGGGCTTTGTCCCCTCAGCATATTGTGACGTATTCGTTCTGATTTTGGGTAGATTCGACGCACGTGGAGGCCAATTCAAGGGGCAAAGGTGTCGCGGGCTAGGGATTTAGCCGGTTCGAGGTGAGTAGTGATTGTAAATGATGTTCTGAGGGTTTGAAACCCCGGATTGTACATCGTAGTGCTATATTGAGGTGAGATACACGCTCGACGGTGAGCGTGGGGTCGTTTACTACAGGGGATTGTGACTTAGTCCGTCCCGATTGATTATTTTTACCGCATATTTGACTGAACTTATTTGTTATCATCATGATTTGGGCTGATTGCCATATTTGGGCTTTATGCCAATTGCTTGAACCCTTCAGGGATTTTTATCAGTGTTTCCTCACTATTTTGACTTATTACTTGAACTCAGGCATGTTGTTTTCTACTGTTTTACAACTCAGCCACTTTTACTCAGTTTTGAGACTTAAATAATATTTTAATGATGTTTTTGGGCTGAGAACTACTATTTTACTATGCCCGAGGGGCTAATGATGATTTTCTGACTGAGTGCGGCTGAGGGCCAAATGTGAGGATGTACTGAGTGATATGAGGCCGAGGGCCTGAGATACTTTATATGCCACGAGGTGGCTTGTGCCTTATATGAGGCTGAGGACCTGAGATACATTATATACGCCACGAGGTGGCTTGACTGATATGAGGCCGAGGGCCTAGATTTGATGCCACGAGGTGGCTTGGTATTGCGCTTAGGTCGTAAGGGGCCCCTCCCATAGTCTGTACACCCCCAGTGAGCGCGGGTACCCATTTTGATGTGAGATATAGCCCGAGGGGTTGATATTGTACTATGTGATAGCCCGAGGGGCTGATACTATTCCATGTGATAGCCCGAGGGGCTGGTATTGTTCTGAAATTTTAGCCTGAAGGGTTGGTACTGTTCTATGATATTGCCCGAGGGGCGGGTTTGTTGATACTGAGCCTGAGGGGCTATCTTCAATTTTTTTACTTCACATTATTTACCTGAAAAATTACATGTTTTACCTGTTGGAAGGAGATTCTACTTGATTTCTCATGGATTTACTGTTTTCAAATAATGTTCTACTGCTTCATTATAGAATGCCTTGTGCTTTACGTGCTTTTCTTACTTTCAGTCGTTATTTATATTTATTACTCACTGAGTCGGAGTACTCACATTACTCCCTGCACCATGCGTGCAGATTCAGGCGTTGCTGGTTCCGCTCCGGAGTGCTGACTCCTCCCGTCCAGGCAGTGATTCAGAGACTACGAGGTAGTTGTTGGCGTCCGCAGCCCCGTATCTCTCTTATCTTGTTGTTCCCATGCTCTTCAAAAGTTGTGCCAGATATTGTATTTAGTAGACTTGTATCAGGATCCATAGTTGCTCATGACTTGTGATACCCCGGTTTGGGCTGTGTCGGGATGGTTTCTATTATGGTTAGCTACATTTCCATGAATTATTACTAGTAAATCATGCTTATATTGTTTTCATGTTAATTAACTACTTAAAATGAGATTTTGTTTGAATTGACTGGCTTTGTCTTCACGAGAGGCACCATCACGACCGGGTTCGGGGTTAGGGTCGTGACAAGTTGGTATCAGAGCCTAGGTTACATAGGTCTCACGAGTCATGAATGGGTTTAGTACAGTCTCACGGATCGGTACGGAGACGTCTGTATTTATCCTCGAGAGGTTGCAAAACCTTTTAGGAAAAACTTTATACTCTTGAAATTCTTGTCTTGCGAGCTTGTTGATCCGAGCACTAAACTTCTGTTATCCTATTCTCTCAAAGATGGTGAGGACGCGAGCTACCGGACGAGGTGGATGACCACTAGTGCCACCCACCGAGGCCACCAGAGGCCGTGGACGCAGTCGTGGTCGTGGTCGTGATAGAGGCAGAGCAGCGAAGGCAGCACCTGTTGATCCACCAGCTGCCCCAGCTCAGGATCAGGCTCCAGCAGCACCAGTTCAGGCACCAGTTGTGCCCATCGTGATTCCGGGTCTTCAGGAGGCCTTGGCTCAGATCTTATCTGTTTGCACTGGCCCGGCTCAGGCAGTTTCAGCCACCACAACAGCAGCTACTTCACAGGCCGGGAGAAGTAGTCCGACCCCCGCTGCTCGTACACCTGAGCAGGTAGTGCAGGGACTTCAGACGCCGGGGGCACCTCCAGCCCAGCCGGTTGCACCAACCCAAGAGTTCATGGTACCAGTTATGCGGGATGATGAGCAGCGTCATCTTGAGAGGTTTGGTAGACTCCAGCCTCTGTCATTCATTGGTGCTGAGGGCGAGGATGCCTAGGGTTTTCTTGATAAGTGTCAATGGATTCTCCGTACAGCCGGTATTCTTGAGTCTAGTGGTGTGGCATTTATTACCTTTTAGTTTTCTGGAGCTGCCTTCACTTGGTGGGAGGCGTATGAGAGGCGTAGGCCAGTTGGTGCAGCGCCCCTTACTTGGCAGCAGTTCTCCTCTCTTTTCTTGGAGAAGTATGTGTCGCAGTCCCACAGAGATGAGATACGTAGATTGTTCGAGTGGTTACGACACGGGGATATGACTGTGTCACAGTATAAGTCGAGGTTTTCTGAGTTGGCTCGTCATGCCGTCTGGATGATTCCGGCAGATCGTGAGAGGATAAGGAGATTTGTTGATGGCCTTAACTATCATCTCCATATTCTTATGACCCCAGAGAGAGTGTTGGGTGCTACGTTTGAGGAGGTGGTTGATATCTCTGACGAGAATGAGACGGTTCGTCATCAGGAGCGAGAGGAGAGGGAGGCCAAGAGGCCTCGAGGATCGGGTAGTTATAGTGGTACTCCTTCGAGTGGCCAGTTTCAGCATGGTAGAGGTCGTTCCTTCAGGCCTGCTTAATCAGCCCGTCCAGAGTATCACGGGGCATCTTCAGGTCATGGTTATCATGGGTCGCTGCAGGGCCAGTCATTACTCAGCACCCTTCTAGCTCAGAGTTCAGCTCGCACTCCGTCAGGCCAGGGTTCTTCTATGCCGAGTGCATCTGCTAGACACTCCGGTGCGAGGGGTTCCTATCATTCCTCTTCTCCAGCACCAGAGAGCTGTTATGAGTGTGGCGAGATGGGCTACATGTGGAGGCAGTGTCCTCATCGTGGTGATAGTTTGTCTCAGTAGAGGGGTCAGCCCTCGACTTTTGCTCTAGTTACTTTACCACCTGCCCAGCCAGCTAGGGGTGGAGGTCAGGAAGCCAAGGGTCGCCCCATAGGGGGAGGTCGATCAGGCGGTGGACAGGCTCAATTCTATGTTATTCCAGGCAAGACATATGCCATTACATTTCAGATGCTGTCATTACAGGTATTGTTTCAGTCTGCCACAAAGATGCCTCTGTATTATTTGATCCTGGTTCCACCTATACTTATGTGTCCTCATATTTTGCTCATTATTTGGGTACGCCCCGGGAGTTGCTTGCTTTACCTGTTCATGTGTCTACCCCGGTGGGCGATACTGTTATTATAGACCGTGTGTACCGGTCATGTGTGGTGACTATTGGGGGTCTGAAGACACGAGTGGACCTATTGCTATTGAGCATGGTGGATTTTGATGTCATTTTGGGCATGGATTGGTTATCTCCGTGTCGTGCTATTCTAGACTGTCATGCTAAGACAGTCACTTTTGCTATGCCGGGTGTACCGCGGATCGAGTGGCGTGGTATGACTGATTGTGTTCCAAGTAGTGTGATATCGTTCCTGAAGGCCCAGCATATGGTTGGGAAGGGTTGCCTTTCATATCTAGCGTTTGTGAGGGATGTTGGAGCTGAGACTCCTAGCATTGATTCTGTTCCAGTTGTGAGATATTTTTCCGATGTATTTCCTGCAGATCCGCTGGGCATGCCACCGGACAGGGATATTGATTTTGGTATTGACCTGGTGCTGGGCACTCAGCCCATTTCTATTCCGTCGTATCGTATGGCACCAGCAGAGTTGAAAGAATTGAAGGAGCAGCTTCAGGAACTCCTAGATAAGGGGTTCATTCGGCCTAGTGTGTCACCTTGGGGTGCGCCGGTTTTGTTTTTGAAGAAGAAGGATGGCACAATGAGGATGTGCATCGATTATAGGCAATTGAACAAGGTAACAATTAAGAACAAGTATCCTTTGCCTCGCATCGATGATTTATTTGACTAGCTTTAGGGAGTGCGAGTATTCTCCAAGATTGATCTCCGTTCGGGTTATCACCAATTGAAGATCAGGGATTCAGATATTCTTAAGACTGCTTTCAGGACTAGATATGGTCACTATGAGTTTCTTGTTATGTCTTTTGGGCTAACCAATGCCCCAGCAGCGTTCATGCATTTGATGAACAGTGTATTTCGGCCTTATCTAGATTCGTTCGTTATTGTATTCATTGATGATATTCTGGTGTACTCGCATAGTCAGGAGGAGCACGCGGAGCATTTTCGAGTTGTATTGCAGAGATTGAGGGAGGAGAAGCTTTATGCAAAATTCTCTAAGTGTGAGTTTTGGCTCGGTTTCGTGGTTTTCTTGGGACACGTAGTGTCCAGCGCGGGGATTCAGGTTGATCCAAAAAAGATAAAGGCAGTTCAGAATTGTCCTAGACCGTCCTCAGCCACAGAGATTCGTAGTTTTCTTGGGTTGGCAGGCTATTATCGCCGGTTTGTTCAGGGATTCTCATCCATTGCATCGCTCTTGACCAAATTGACTCAGAAGGGTGCTCACTTTGTATGGTTGGACGAGTGTGAGGAGAGCTTTCAGAAGCTCAAGACAGCCTTGACCACAGCTCCAGTATTGGTTTTGCCATCAGCTTCAGGTTCATATACCGTGCATTGTGATACTTCGAGAGTTGGGATTGGTTGTGTATTGATGCAGGAGGGTAGACTTATTGCTTATGCTTCTCGTCAGTTGAAGCCCCATGAGAAGAACTACTCCGTTCATGATTTGGAGTTGGCTGCCATAGTTCATGCATTGAAGATTTGGAGGCATTACTTGTATGGCGTATTTTGTGAGGTGTTTACTGATCATTGCAGCCTTCAGCATTTGTTCAAGCAAAAGGATCTTAATTTGAGGCAGCGGAGATGGTTGGAGTTGCTCAAGGATTATGATATCACTATATTGTACCATCCGGGAAAGACTAATGTAGTGGCCGATGCTTTGAGCCGAAAGGCAGTGAGTATGGGGAGTTTGGCATATATTCCAGTTGGGGAGAGACCCCTTGCAGTCGATGTTCAGGCCTTGGCCAATAGGTTTGTGAGATTAGATATTTCGGAACCTAGTCGGGTGTTGGCTTGTGTGGTTTCTCGGTCTTCCTTATACGATCGCATCAGAGGGCGCCAATATGACGATCCGCATTTGCTTGTCCTTAGGGACAGAGTTCAGCATAATTATGCTAGAGATGTGACCATCGGCGATGATGGAGTGTTGAGGATGCAGGGCCGGATTTGTGTGCCCAATGTGGATGGGCTTCGGGAGTTGATTATGGAGAAGGCCCATAGCTCGCGGTATTCCATTCATCCGGGTGCCGCGAAGATGTATCAGGACTTGATACGGCACTATTGGTGGAGAAGAATGAAGAAAGATATTGTGGGATTTGTAGCTTGGTGTCTCAACTGTCAGCAGGTAAAACATGAGCGTCAGAGACCGGGTGGCTTGCTTCAGCAGATGGCCATTCCCGAGTGGAAGTGGGAGCGGATCACTATGGACTTTGTTGTTGGACTTCACGGACTTTGAAGAAGTTCGATGTTATTTGGGTGATTGTTGATCGGCTGACCAAGTCTGCGCACTTCATTCCTGTGTGTACTACCTATTCTTCAGAGCGGTTAGCAGGGATTTATATTCGGGAGATTGTTCGGCTGCATGGTGTCCCAGTTTCTTGCATTTCAGATAGAGGTACATAGTTTACTTTGAAGTTTTGGAGGGCCGTGCAGAGAGAGTTGGGTACTCAGGTGGAGTTGAGCACAACATTTCATCTGCAGACGGACGGGCAGTCCAAGCATACTATTCAGATATTGGAGGACATGTTGCGTGCATGTGTTATTGATTTCGGATGTTCATTGGATGCGTTTCTACTGCTTGCAGAGTTTGCTTATAACAACAGCTACCAGTCAAGTATTTAGATGGCTCCGTATGAGGCTTTGTATGGGAGGCGGTGTAGATCTCCAGTTGGTTGGTTCGAGCCCGGCGAGGCTAGGCTATTGGGGACTGATTTGGTTCAGGATGCTCTAGAGAAGGTGTAAGTGATCCAGGAGAGGCTTCGTACAGCACAGTCGAGGCAAAAGAGTTATGCTGATAGGAAGGTTCGAGATGCGTCCTACATGGTTGGTGAGACGGTCTTGCTGAAGGTTTCGCCCAGGAAGGGTGCTATGAGATTCGGGAAGAAAGGGAAATTGAGTCCTTGGTTCATTGGGCCGTTTGAGGTGCTTCGGAGGATTGGGGAGGTGGCTTATGAGCTTGCTTTGCCACCTAGCTTGTCGAATGTGCACCCGTTATTTCATGTTTCTATGCTCCGGAAGTATATTGGGGATCCGTCTCATATTTTGGACTACAGCACGATTCAGTTGGATGATGATTTGACCTATGATGTGGAGCCAATGGCGATTTTGGGTCGTCAGGTTTGGAAGTTGAGGTCCAAGGATATAGCTTCAGTGAAAGTGCAGTGGAGAGGTCGGCCCGTGGAAGAGGCTACCTGGGAAACCGAGCGGGAGGTGCAGAGCATATATCCTCACCTATTTGAGGCTTCAGGTATGTTTCTTGACTCGTTCGAGGACGAACGTTTGTCTTAGAGGTGGAGAATGTGACGACCTGTTGTGCCGGAGAAGCACATTTGATACTAATCGCTTAGATTTTCGCTTGTCTTAAATGCAATTTCCTTTTGGTAATTATGTAAAAGAGCAAAAAGGCATCGCAAAGCAGGTTATGCTATCGCAAAACCCATATGCGAGCAGCATATTTTACACTGAGATCGCTGATCAAGACAGATTTCTGGGCAAAGATCGACGTCAGAAATGCGGTCTCACATGCGGTCGCATTTTTACAATGCGAGCCGCATATCTCACAATGAGATCGTAGACTAAGATAGATTTCTGGGCAAAGATCGACGTCAGAAATGCGGTCTCATATGCGGTCGCATTTCTACAATGCGAGCCGCATATCTCACACTGATATCGCAGACCAAGACAGAATTCTGGGCAAAGATCAATGTCAAAAATGTGGTCGCATTTCTACAATGCGGACCGCAAACCATACCTCACATTGAATGCGGTGAAGGCTAGGGTTACAATCTGCGATGGCCATATCAAAAATGCGGACTGCCTATCTGTTATGCGACAGAAATGCGGTCGCATATTAAACCTGAAAGGGGCGTTTTGTCCCAATTTTTGACCCTCTATAAATAGAAACCAGTAACCATTGGCTTTATAAAACCCACTGTCGTTACCATCTTAGAAACATCTCGGAAACACCCTTAAATCACAGCAAAATCAGCCTCGAAAATATGTCCAAATGAGACTTGCTTGGCCAGATTCTTAAAATGGGGGTTTCGACCATTTTAACATATTTGGAGCTTGGGAGCTTGGATTGAAGCGAATTTTGAGGCAACTTACGGGAGATTTTCAAGGGAAAAAACATCGGGGTAAGTGTTCTTAACTTTGGTCAACATACCCCAGTATATCGCTATTTTTTAGTATTTAATTGGTGATTTAAGTTGGAAAAATTGTGAAAATCCTTAAGTTTAGATTTAAGGTTTGGAGGTCGATCCGATGTCGGAATTCAATAACTTTTGTATGGTTGAACTCGTTGGGAGATAAGGAACCTGTTGATGTGAAAATTTCTGAGCTTCGAGAAGTGGGCTCGGGGTTCAGGTTTTGCTAATTTCGGAATTTCTTTAAACTTAAGGATTTTCACAATTTTTCCAACTTAATCACCAATTAAATACTAGAAATAGCGATATACTAGGGTAATTTGACCAAAGTTGAGTTAAGAACACTTACCCCGATGTTTCCCTTGAAAATCTCCCGAAAGTCGCCTCAAATTCGCTTCAATCCGAGCTCTATAGCTCCAAATATGTTTAAAGTGGCCGAAATCCCCTCTTTTAAGAATCTGTCCAAGCAAGTCTCATTTGGACATATTTTCGAGGATGATTTTGCTGTGATTTAGGGTGTTTTGGAGATGTCTCTTAGATGGTAACGACAGTGGGTTTTACATAGCCAATGGTTACTGGTTTCTATTTATAAAGGGTAAAAAATTGGGACAAAAACTCCCCTTTCAGATTTAAAATGCAACTGCATTTCTGTCGCATACCAGACATGCGGTCCGCATTATTGATATGGCTATCACAGATTGTAACCCTAGCCTTCACCGCATTCAGTGTGCGGTATGGTTTGCGGTCCGCATTGTAGAAATGCGACCTATATGAGACCACATTTTTGACGTTGATCTTTGCCCAGAGATCTGTCTTGGTCTGCGATCTCAGTGTGAGATATGCGGCTCGCATTGTAGAAATGCGACCGCATATGAGATCTTTGCCCAGAAATCTGTCTTGGTCTGCGATCTCAGTGTGAGATACACGGCTCGCATTGTAGAAATGCGATCGCATACGACATTCCTGACATCGATCTCTCAATTTGATCCTGAATCGTCCAAAATCCATACTCAACCACACAAACAAGTTATAATACGCATTACAAAGTTGCTCGAGATCTTAAGTCACTGAACGAGGCATAAATTCTTAAAACGGCAAGTCAGGTCGTTACATCGAGGGCCAGATGTGAGGATGTACTGAGTGATATGAGGTCGAGGGCCTGAGATACTTTATATGCCACGAGGTGTCTTGTGACTGATATGAGGCCGAGGGCCTGAGATACTTTATATGCCACGAGGTGGCTTGTGACTGATATGAGGCCGAGGGCCTGAGATACTTTATATGCCACGATGTGGCTTGTGACTGATATGAGGCCGAGGGCCTGAGATATATTATGTACGCCACGAGGTGGCTTGAATGATATGAGGACGAGGGCTTAGATTTGATGCCACGAGGTGGCTTGATATTGCGCTTGGGCCGTAAGGGGCCTCTCCCGGAGTCTGTACACCCCCAATGAGCGCGGGTACCCATTGTGATGTGAGATATAGCCCGAGGGCTAATATTGTACTATGTGATAGCCTGAGGGGCTGATACTAATCCATGTGATAGCCCGAGGGGCTGGTATTGTTCTGAAATTTGAGCCCGAGGGGCTGGTATTGTTCTGATACTGTTCCATGTGATAGCCCAAGGGGTTGGTATTTATATTTATTACTCACTGAGTCGGAGTACTCACATTACTCCCTGCACCATGCGTGCAGATTCAGGCATTGCTGGTTCCGCTCCGGAGTGCTGACTCCTCCCGTCCAGGCGGTGATTCAGAGACTACGAGGTAGCTATTGGCGTCCGCAAGCCCGTATCTCTCTTATCTTGTTGTTCTCATGCTCTTCAAAAGTTGTGCTAGATATTGTATTTAGCAGACATGTATCAGGATCCATAGTTGCTCATGACTTATGACACCCCGGTTTGGGCTGTGTCGGGATGGTTTCTATTATGGTTAGCTACATTTCCGCGAATTATTGCTAGTAAATCATGCTTATATTGTTTTCATGTTAATTAACTGCTTAAAATAAGATTTTGTTTAAATTGGCTGGCCTTGTCTTCACGAGAGGCGCCATCACGACCGGGTTCGGGGTTAGGGTCGTGACAATTCGATAGCACGTTGAATGGGAGTTATTTTTCCTTGGCAAATATAATGTCCAATAAATCTAACATTAGTCTGAAAAACTCATCTTTGGTTTAGATATGACCAATCCATTTTGTATAACAATTCTATTGAAGATGTCAAGATGTCTGAAATGCAATTCTAAAGTTTTCGAATAAACAAGAATATCATCAATATATACAATGATAAAATTCAGATAAGGATTGAATATATCATCCATAATTTTTTTGAAATTCAGAAGGAGCATTTTTTAATCCGAAGGGCATAACATTCCACTCATATTGTCCAAAAGGAACATCAAAAGCAGTTCGGTATATATGCTCTTTAAATAATTGAATCTGCCAATATCCAGATTTTAAATAAAATTTCAAAAATATATTTGCATCATATAATCTCAAAAGAAAATCCTTTTTGTTTGGGATTGGATACCTAACCCATTTTAAAACTTTGTTCAAAGGTTTATAATTAATTACTAACTTTGGTATTCCACATTCTTTTTTTGCAGCATTATTGACATAGAATGCAGTACAAGACCACGGAGACTTAGATGGTTTAATCAAATTTTTTTTCAAAAGATTATCAATTTCTTTTTTGCAGAAATCAACCAATTCATAATTCATTTGGCAAGAACGAGATTTAGTAGGAATATTTTCCTCTGAAAAAGTTTCTTCATATGGAAGAGAAACAACATGCTTTTTCTATTCCAAAAAGCACCAGGATGATCAGCAAAAATAGATATAGCAAATTGTTCAGAAATAAGTTTAACATTTTCTTGAACTTTAGCATACTTCAATGTATCATCTATAGACATGCTATAAATTTCATGTTGTAATGAATTATATGAAACAATTTTCTATCTATCAAAGCATTTATATTTCTTGTATAGGTTCAGTTATAAACTGAAAAGAAATCTTCTTACCAATATAAGTAGCATCGAACCCATTATGATCAACGTGAGTAAAGGGGTAAATAGCTTGTATGAAAGGGATTCCTAATATAATAGGAGGAAACATTTTATCTTTAACAAGAATAAAAAAATGGGGAATACCAACCCTATGTTTGCAGACATATGCATTAGGCAGTTTATATTCTATTTTCATTCTATCACCGAATGCAGAACTAATTTTATGAGAAGTCTTTTGATAATATCTAGTGGGGATTATTCCTTCCTGAATACAACTCATATCAGCACCATATCAATAAGAGCAGTTTCAGTATTGAAAAGTTATTATCAATCAAAATAGTACACTTAACATACCATCTATGAGAAGTAACTATTTGCATCATTCCTAAAAACAAATCGTAATTAGGATCAGAAATGGCCTTTTTAGAAAATTCAGATATTTCATCAAAATCGTTTTTATCTGGTAAAATAATTCCCTTTTTCTTATCATCAGCAATATGACCAGTTGAAGTAGTATTTCTTTCAATTTGATCTATTCGATGATCTAAAATCATTTGATTTTGTTTAAGAGATTTAATCTCATTTTTTAATTTTTCAACTTCAAATTTTAAATCATCCATTGAAGAAATATAGATGGAAAGATTTATATTTTGTGGTGAATTCTTTTCTAAAAGTCTTTTTTGAACTTCAGCCATAGAATATGGAACTTCGTCCAGTATATCTCCTTTTCGAATAGGCTTATCAGCCGGTTTTGATGTAGAACTAGAAGCCATAGTGATAATTTTTTCACATAAAGCATTATCCGTGACTTCCTTTAATAACTCTTAGATATTATCAGAAATAATTGGTTTTAGCTCGAAATCATTTTGAAATTGGGATTGTAGTTTATAAAAATCCAAATTATCACAATAACATTCACCATTACCAGTATCACATTTATCACAAGTATTATCATCAGGCAAATCAAATAATTTAATAGATGTTTCAGAGGAAGCGGAGGAAGTATAATCACTCTCATATTCGTCTGTCGAAGTTTCTGCCATAATCTGCAGGATTTTTTCTTTAGATTTATCTTCCATTTCCATGGCAAGAGCTTTAATCTTCTCTTTGTTGCAATTTGGGGCAATATGACCAAATTTACCACATCTATAACACTTTATATCCTTTAGATCTCGTTTAGATCTATTTTTTACGAATCGCTTTTCTTTGCGATGTTGTCTTCGAGCATATCTCTCTTCTTTTGATCGACGGTGTCTTTTTTTACCTTCGCTTTGGTAATAATCATCTTTATCATTTCCTTTCTTTCCTTTCTTTCTTTTCTGCTTCAAGGAAGAGGTGTCTCTCATTCCAAATTGTTGGCAAAAGTCTCTAACTGATTTCTTTCAGTTAGTTTTTGCCTTTTGAGCTGTTGCTTTAACTTTAGCTCATTGCATAAGCTTAATCCTTCTTGGGTGCTTACCCCAATCAATTTTCCATAAGTGAAGGTGCTATAAAGAATCTGGACATTATTTCCACGAAGGGTTTTCCTAACTCTTTCAGCGAATAGAGAGGGTAAACCACCATGATGACAGGATCTGATCGGTGCGGGAGGTAGTCCGCTTGACGGTGATAGACCTTATTAAGAGAGTATCCTTGTCTTCAAACAAGAATCAAAATTAAGGGAAATTATTATCTAAACTATGTAAAAATTTAGTATATGAATTAATAGCTGTATGGTAATAATTTTACTTAAGCACGGGGATCTGATCGGTGCCGGCGGTAGTCCGCTCGACGGTGATAGACCTTATCAAGAGAGTATCCTTGTCTTTAAACAAGAATCAAAATTAAGGGAAATTTTCCACGACCCAAATCCTAAACCCGGTCGTGATGGCGCCTCTCGTGAAGACAAGGCCAGCCGATTTGAACTATAACTCGATTTATGCAGTTATGATATTACTTACATATTTAAATAACAGCAAATTGCGGAAACATAACTAACCATCCCGACAACAGCCCAAACCGGGGTGTCACAATGTCATGAGCAACTAATGAAATCCTAATATTAAGATTGCTATTACAATATCTTTGGCACAATTGTTTGAAGAAAGTGGAAACAACAACATAAAAGAGATACGGGGCTGCGGACGCCAACAGCTACCTCGTAGTCTATGAATCACCACCCTGACAGTAGTAGTCAATGCCTCGGAGCGGAACCAATAACGCCTGAATCTGCACACGTGGTGCAGGGAGTAATGTGAGTACTTCAAAATCAGTGAGTAATACATATAAATAGTGATTGAAAGTAAGGAAACACGTTGAGCACAAGGCAATGCAATGAAGCAGTAAACCATTATTTGAAAACAGTAAATAAGTGAGAAATCAAGCAAATTCTTCCCAGCTCTGGTTACCAATTGCCACTGTTACCAACTGTAACATCCCTGGGCTCAGTATCATTTAAAAATCACGCCTCTCGGGCAGTATCACAGAACAGTAAAATCTCCCCAGCTCTAGTTACCAGTTGCCATTGTTACCAACTGTAATATCCCCGGGCTCAGTATCATTTAAAAATCACACCCCTCGGGCAATATCACAGAACAGTAAAATCTCTCCAGCTCTGGTTACCAGTTGCCATTGTTACCAACTGTAACATCCCTGGGCTATATTTCACATCACACTGGGTACCCTGCGCTCATTGGGGGTGTACAGACTCCGGGAGGGGCCCCTTACGGCCCTAGCGCTATATCATCTCTCGTGGCGGCGTGCCACCCGATCCCATTTACATCATATCTCGTGGTAGGCGTACCACCCGATCCCATTTACATCATATCTTGTGGTAGGCGTACCACCCGATCCCATTTACATCATTTATAATATCATTTAAATCTCAAAATTGAGTAAAAGTGGCTGAGTTGTAAAACAGTGAAAACGACATGTCTGAGTGCAAGAATTGAATCAAAACAGTGAGAAAACAGTGATAAATACCCCCGAAGGGTTCAAATAATCGGCACGAAGCCCAAATATGGCAATTAGCCCAAATCATGATGATTCAAATAAGTTTCAATCAAATGTAGTAAAAATAATCAATCGGGACAGACCAAGTCACAATCCCCAGTAGTAAACGACCCCACGCTCATCATCGAGCGTGTGCCTCACCTCAATATCACACTACGATGTGCAATGCGGGGTTTCAAACCCTCAGGGCATCATTTACAATCACTACTCACCTCGAACCGGCTAAATTCTTAGCCCGCGACGCCCTTGCCCTTTGAATTGGCCTCCGCGCCGTCGAATCTATCCAAAATTAGAACTAATATGTCACAATATGCAGGGGTAACAAAGCTCACGTGAAAACAATAAATAAATACTAAGAAATCCCGAAATTAGCAAAACCCAAGCCCCGGGCCCACTTCTCGAAATTTAGTAATTTTCACCTCAACGGGTTCCTTATCTTCCCAGCAGTTCAACCATACAAGCTTTATCGATTTCCGACATCGGTTCGACCTCCAAGTCTTAAAATCTAAACTTAAGGGTTTTCCACAAATTTTCAAACTTAAATCACCAATTACATACTAGAATAGCAATAGATTCGGGTAAATTGACCAAGATTGAGTTAGGAACACTTACCCCCGATGTTTCCCTTGAAAATCTCCCAAAAATCCCTTCAAGATTAGTTGCAATCCGAGCTCTATAGCTCCAATTATGTTTAAGATGGCCAAAGTCCCCCTCTTTCAAGAATTTGTCCAAGAAAGTCTCCTTTGGATATGGTTTTAAGGTTGATTTTATGTGATTTTGGGTGTTTGGAGGTATTTCTTTTCGTGGTAACGAAAATGGGTTTTTGCATAGCAAATGTGCACTGATTTCTATTTATAAAGGGGTCAAAAATCGAGAAAAAATGCCCCTGTCAGGCTTAAAATGCGACCGCATATCTGTAGCATAACAGATATGCGGTCCCCATTTTGGAAGCAACCATCGCAGATTGAACCCTAGCCTTCGTCGCAAATTCAGTGTGAGGCATGGTTTGCAATCCGCATTTCAAGATTACGATCGCATTCTCTACCGCATTCTTGTCGTTAATTTTTGCCCAAAACACTGTCTTGATCTGCGGTTTAAATGTAAGATCTGCGGTCCGCATGTTAGAAATGCGACCGCATTTCCTACCGCATTTCTGACATGAACATTTCCCAGAAATCTGGCTGGGTTTGCTATCTCTTTGAGAGATATGCGGTCCGCATATGAGAAATGCGACCGCATTCTCGGCATCTAGTTTTTCTGCAAGTTTTCTTTCCAACGATAAAATAGTCCGTTTAACCACCCAAAACTCACCCGAGGCCGCTGGGACCTCAACCAGATATACCAACCTACCCCATAACATTATTCAAACTTGTTCCGACCTTCGGAACGCTCAGAACAACCTATCAACACCAATTCGCGTCGGATTCGAGCTTAAGGATTTCAAAAATCTTCTAAATCGCTCTGTTGATCTAAACCCAACCAAACTACGTCCGAATGACCTGAAATTTTGCACACAAGTCCTAAATCACTATCGAAGCTACAACAACTTTCGGAATTCCATTCCGACCCTCGGATCGAAATCTCGCCTATCACTCAAAAATCGCCAAAATTCTAACTTCACCAATTCAAGCCTAATTCTACACCGGACCTCCAAAACCAATTCCGATTAAGTCATAGATCACCTCCCGAAACTAACCGAATCGTCGGAATTCACATCCGAGCCCTCTAACACATAAGTCAACATCCGGTTGACTTTTACCACTTAAACCTTCTTGAAAGAGACTAAAGGTCTCATTTCTTACCAGATCTACTTCGAACGCAAACTATTCATTGTGATTGCATAAAACACGGATAACGAAGCATAATAAGGTAGAAATGGGAAAAACGGAACGGTTTCTCATGAGACGACTGGCCAGGTCGTCACATTCTCCCCCACTTAAACAAACGTTTATCCTCGAACGAGTCAAGAAACATACCTGGAGCCTCAAATAGGTGAGGATATCTGCTCCGCATCTCCTGCTCGGTTTCCCAGATAGCCTCCTCCACAGACCGACCTCTCCACTGAACTTTCACTGAAGCTACTCCTTGGACCTCAACTTCCGAACCTGACGATCCAAAATCGCCACTGGCTCCACCTCATAGGTGAAATCATCATCCAACTGAATCGTGCTGAAGTCCAAAATATGAGATGGGTCCCCAATATACTTTTGAAGCATAGAAACATGAAATACTGGGTGTACACTCGACAGACTGGGTGGCAAAGCAAGCTCATAAGCCACCTCCCCAACTCTCCGAAGCACTTCAAATGGCCCAATGAACTGAGGACTCAATTTCCCTTTCTTCCCGAATCTCATAACACCTTTCATGGGTGACACCTTCAGCAAGACCTTCTCACCAACCATGAGGACACATCTCGAACCTTTCTAAGCCGGAGCAGTAGCCAGAGAAGCAAGAGCAACAAGGCAAAAAGTGGTCTCAGAGATGCAAAAGGTGTTGATACGTCCTATCCACATAGAAATCTTACCCTCTTCAGCATAACTCTTCTGCCTCGACTGTGCTGTACGGAGCCTCTCCTGGATCACTTTCACCTTTTCTAGAGCATCCCGAACCAAGTCAGTCCCTAATAGCCTAGCCTCGCCGGGCTCGAACCAACCAACTGGCGATCTACGCCGCCTCCCATACAAAGCCTCATACGGAGCCATCTGAATACTTGACTGGTAGCTGTTGTTATAAGCAAACTCCGTAAGCGGTAGAAACTCATCCCATGAACCTCCAAAATCAATAGCACAAGCACGCAACATGTCCTCCAATATTTGGATAGTACGCTCGAACTGCCCATCTGTCTGAGGATGAAAAGTTGTGCTCAACTCCACCTGAGTACCCAACTCCCTCTGCACGGCTTTCCAGAACTGCGAAGTGAACTGAGTACCTTTATCTGAAATGATAGAAACTGGAACACCATGCAGCCGAACAATCTCTCGAATATAAATTCTCTCCAACTGTTCTAAATAATAGGTAGTACACACAGGAATGAAGTGCGCAGACTTGGTAAACCGATCCACAATCACCCAAATAGCATCGAACTTCTTCAAAGTCCGTGGGAGTCCAACAACAAAGTCCATAGTGATCCGCTCCCATTTCCACTCGGGAATAACTATCGGCTGAAGTAAACCACCCGGCCTCTGATGTTCATATTTTACTTGCTGGCAGTTGAGATACCTAGTTACGAATCCCACGATATCCTTCTTCATCCTTCTCCACCAATAATGTTGTTTCAAGTCCTGACACATCTTTGCAGCACCCGGATAAATGGAATACCGCGAGCTATGGGCTTCTTCTAGAATCAACTCCCGAAGCCCATCCACATTAGGAACACAAATCCGACCCTGCATCCTCAACACTCCATCGTCGCTGATGGTCACATCTTTAGCATCATTATGCTGGACTCTGTCCTCAGGGACAAGCAAATGCGGATCGTCATACTGACGCTCCCTGATGCAATCATATAGCGAAGACCGAGAAACCACGCAAGCCAACACCCGATTGGTTTCCGAGATGTCTAATATCACCAACCTATTGGCCAAGGTCTGGACATCGACTGCGAGAGGTCTCTACCCAACTAGAATGTATGCCAAACTCGCCATACTCACTGCCTTTCAGCTTAAAGCATCGGCCACCACATTGGCCTTTCCCGGATGGTACATGATGTTTGGGGTAAAAGATATATATTTTTATGTAAAACACCTCATATTTGGTCTTTGTGTTATGAAATTGGGATGTTAATTGCTTTGATTCATGTTAAATTAAAGTGTTTTTATGTGTAGGAATGAGTCGGGAACAATTGGGGGCGAAGCGAGCAAGAAACAAGCCAAAACGAGACAAAAGCGGACAAAAAGGCATTGGGCGCCACAGGCAGCGCCTTGCGCCACCTGTGGCGCTGGAGGCAGAAAGCTGAAGAAAACCCACTGGACGCAGCGCCCTAGGGGGCGCCTGGCGCCATCCAGGGCGCCGACGTCGGGAACTTGTCCTAATTCGTCTAGGAGTCCACTATTTCAACCTACCCCTTCCCAACTCCTATATAAACACCTCCAAACCCAATAGGAAGGGGGGAGAACGTGTTTTTGGAGGCAATAACACTACGGAATATCGCACAGAAGCAATCAATCATCAGTTCTTCATCTTTGTCTAGTATTTTTTATTATTTTTCAATACTTTATATTTTGATTGTTTTGAACATGAGTGGCTAATCACCCCTTGTTCTGGGGTTGTGATTAGCCATGAATATTTGTGATTCGAAGTTGACAATTTCTTGTTCATATTTCATAATTCTATGGTTGTTTCTTCAATTCTATGCTTAATTGCTTAATTGTTTTGCCATCAGTTAAGTTCTATCAATTATCTATGCTATGTTTGGGAAAACTATGTTTAGATTAGAAAAGAATTGAAGAAAGCATGCTCTTAACCTTTTAAGGGGGGCGGATTCGTGGTTAGGATAGGGATATACTTAATCACCATGCTTAATTGAATATCGTGTTTTTATTGCATTCTTGATAAATTAATTCCATAGGAATATAGGTGTTAAATTTATTAAGAATAGACGAATAGCACTTCGGAAGAAGGCTATGAATATGTTTATCGATTAATTAGCAACCATACATGAATTATATGAACGGGAAGTTAATTAGAACATAATAGGATTGGGGAATTAATCACAACCCTGGAATATTTGTCTCTATTATTTAACAACACGTAATTTGTTCTTTGATTATACTAGTTATAAATTAGAGTTGCAGTTTAGAATAATCCATCTATTGAAACTCGACCTTTGCTTGCTTAAATAACAATATTAGTCCGTTAGAAAGTAGTTGATTTAAGTCCCTGTGGGTACGATAACCTGGACTTACAATCCTATATTACTTGTCGACCGCATATACTTGCGTGTGCCTTAGGGAGCAACAAGTTTTTGGCACCGTTGTCGGGGACTTAAAAATCTGCTACTTTACCAACTTCAACTTATATTTGTTATTTAGTCAAGTTTCACTAATCGGCTTACGTTGTTTGCATTAACACAGGCTTTTCTATTGAATGCGGAGAAGCAGAAGCGCAAACAACCTTCTTCCTTTTGATCCAGAAATTGAACGAACACTGCACAGAGTAAGGAGGGAAATAGAAGCCAGAACCAGAATTAACAGAGTTGGACATTGTTGTTCAACCACAGCCAATTGAGATGGCAGGAAATGCAAAACGAGCGGTAATCGAAGCTGCAAGACCAAATCTTGCCAACATGACTCAGGCGATTGTCAAGCGTGAAATCACAGGGCACTTTGAGCTCAAACAATACATGGTGCAACTGATCCAATCCACAGGACAGTATGTGGGACTGTCGCATGAAGATCCACAAAGACATATTCAGAATTTTTTTGAAATCATGGATACTTACAACTATCCAAACGTTTCCAAAGATTATGTGAGGTTGACACTGTTTCCCTTTTCACTATTGGGGGAAGCAAAGGAGTGGTTGCAAAAGGAGCCTGCGAATTCTATCTACACATGGGATGACCTGGCCCAAAAATTTCTGATCAAATTCTTTCCAACTAAGAAGACAAAGTCACTGAGAAGCCAGATTTTGGGATTTGAACAACGGAAAGGAGAAACTCTTCGACAGGCATGGGAAAGGTATAAGAAGCTACTTCGGGATTGTCAACACCATTGCCAGACAGATGAGGTCCTGGGACATACTTTTGTTGATGGGCTGGATGAAGCTTCAAAAATGAACCTTGACTCAGCGTGCGGGGCCAGTTGCATGGCCAAGTCGTATAGTGGAATCCAACTCCTACTGAATAATTTCACGGCCAATGATCATAATTGGCAAGGGGACGGTGACTCGCGCAGAGCCATTAAAAAAAAGGGAGCTGGGTTGATCGAACTGGATGACCTTGCAGCTATGAGAGCAGAGATGGCAAAACTGGCCAATCAGATGAATAGAATGACGATGCAGCAGATTCAACCAAGACAACAGGTCCAACAAATGTCATTGTGCTGTGAGATGTGTGGTGACAACCACACGAGTGATATGTGCCCCACAAATCCGGAATCCATATATTATGTGGGACAATAGAACATGGGGCCCTTAAATCAAAATACACAATATGGGAACACCTACAACCCAAATTGGAGGAATCAACCCAACTTTTCATGGGGTGGTCATCAGCAGCAGCAGAATCCAGGTAGACCTCAAGGGAATTATAATCAACCACAAAGGCAACCTCCACAGGCAGATGATAATACAAATGAGTTGTTAAAGCAGCTGGTGCAGGACAACAAACAACTCAGAACAGAATACCAAACCCTCACCACAACAGTGAGGAATCTGGAACACCAATTGGGACAGCTGGCCGGGGCTCAGAATACTCGACCAGCTGGAGCTCTACCCAGCGATACTGAAGCAAACCCAAGGGCAGCATTGAATGTTGTATCATTAAGGAACGGGAGACAGTTGGAAGAGGTAAAATCGAAAAAGAAAAAGCAGGTGACCTTTAATGAAAAGCCAATCACCATAGAAGCAACAACAGAGAAGTCTAAAGAAGTTGAAAAATCGGTTGAAGAGGCAGGAGCTAAGAAACCCCCACAATTGGTTGCAAGGCCCCCACCTCTACTTCTATAGAGGTTACAAAAATTGAGGGATAAGGAGGCATACAAAAAGTTACTTGACATTTTGAAACATGTACAAATCAACATTCCATTGGTTGAGATACTGCAAGAGGTGCCTAAATAGGCAAAATATATCAAGGATATTGTGGCCAATAAAAGGAGATTGACTGAATTTGAAACTGTGGCACTCACCGAGGAGTGCAGTTCTAGAATTCAAGGCAAGCTACCACAAAAATTGAAGGATCCGGGTAGTTTTACCATTCAAATTTCAATTGGGAAACATGCCGTAGGAAGAGCGTTATGTGATCTTGGAGCGAGTATTAACTTGATGCCACTCTCAATATTCAGACAGTTGGGGTTGGGTGACCCACGCCCAACGACAGTTATATTACAGTTGGCAGACCGCTCCCTGGCTCATCCGGAGGGAGTAATTGAATATGTCCTAGTCCAAGTTGGCTCATTCATATTTCCGGCTGACTTCATCATCCTAGATTACGAGCCAGATCAGGACGTCCCATTTATTTTCGGGCGCCCATTCCTAGCCACCGGCCACGCCATTATCGATGTCTGTGAGGGTAAAATGACAATGAGAGTAGGGGATCAAGAAGAAGTATTTAATGTCTACAAAGCACTCCAACTGCCAACACATTATGAAGAGTTATCCATGATCTCAATGGTGGAGAATGTCTCTACATCCTTAGTGCTTTACATGAGCCCAGCTGATCCTGTTGAACGTATATTTATTGGGGATATGGAAGTTAATGAAGATGAGATGATGGGGGAAATCAAGCAAATATTGGACATATCTTGCAATTATATTCAGGGGTTCAGAAAATTCGAAGAATTGGAGAGGCCTGTTACTCTGACCCTTCCCAGGCCATTTATTGAGGAAGCACCAAGGCTGTAACTCAAGCCACTTCCAGCGCATCTGCGCTATGCTTATTTGGGTAATTCTGAGACATTGCAAGTGATTATATCATCCAGTTTGACCAGCACACAAGAAGAAAAATTGCTTCGGGTCCTTCGAGAATACAAAAGGGCAATCGGGTGGACCATAGCAGACATCAAGGGAATTAGTCCATCTTTTTGTATGCACAAAATTTTTCTAGAGGATGGATACCGCCCCAGTGTAGAGCAGCAACGGAGGTTGAATCCTATCATGAAAGAAGTGGTGAAGAAGGAAGTCATAAAATTTCTTGACGCGGGTATCATTTTCCAATTTCTGACAGCAATTGGGTCAGCCCAGTGCAGTGTGTACCTAAAAAAGGGGGAATGACCGTTGTAGAGAATAAGAAGAATGAGTTAATTCCCACTCGAACTATCACAGGATGGAGAGTATGCATTGATTACAGGAAACTCAACAAAGCGACCCGAAAAGACCACTTCCCACTCCCATTCATTGATCAAATGCTTGACAGATTAGCAGGGCATGAATACTACTATTTTCTGGATGGCTACTCTGGATACAACCAAATAGTCATATGCCCCGAAGACCAAGAGATGACCACCTTCACTTGCCCTTATGGCACCTTCGCCTTCAAGCGAATGCCATTTGGATTATGTAATGCACCAGCAACATTCCAAAGATGCATGATGGCTATTTTCACCGATATGGTGGAAAAATTTGTGGAAGTATTCATAGATGATTTTTCAGTTTTTGGGTCTTCCTATGATGATTTCCTAAAGAACCTCAGCAAGGTACTGGCACGCTGCGAAGAAACGAATCTGGTGCTTAATTGGAAAAAGTGCCACTTTATGGTACAAGAAGGAATTGTATTGGGTCACAAAATCTCCAGAACCAGTATCGAAGTAGATAAAGCTAAAGTGGAGGCCGTTGAAAAATTACCTCCACCAATTTCAGTCAAGGGTGTCCGGAGCTTCTTGGGACATGCAGGTTTTTATAGATGATTTATTAAAGATTTTTCTGAGATTGTTACTCCCTTGTGCAGGTTTCTTGAAAAAGATGTATTTTTCAAATTTGATGATTCCTGCCTCAAGGCTTTTGAAGATCTTAAGGAGAAGTTGGTAACTGCACCTATCATCGTAGCACCGAATTGGTCATTGCCATTTGAACTTATGTGTGATGCAAGTGACTTGGCTATTGGGGCAGTGTCGGGACAGCGGAAAGACAGGGTGTTCCACTCAATCTACTGTGCAAGCAAAACTCGTGACGCTGCAGAACAATATTACACCACCACAGAAAAAGAGTTGTTAGCAGTAGTATGGGCATTCGAGAAATTCCGAGCTTACTTGGTGGGAACAAAAGTCTTAGTCCACACCGACCATGTAGCAATCATTTACCTATTTACTAAAAAAGAGTCTAAAGCTAGATTAATGCGCTGGGTATTATTGTTGCAGGAATTTGATGTGGAAATCAGAGATCGGAAGGGGACCAAAAATCAGGTAGCTGACCATCTATCCCGCTTGAAAAATCATGATCACATGGAGGAAGATGGACAAATAAAAGAAATATTTCCAGATGAACATCTCTTTGCAATCACTCATGATTCTTCCCCATGGTATGCTGATTATGTGAACTACTTGGTGAGCGGCGTACTTCCTCCAGATTTCAAGACTGAAGCCAGAATAAGGTTCTTGCACGATGTGAATTTCTACTATTGGGATGAACCTTATTTGTTCAAACAGTGTGCTGATCAGTTAATGCGGAGATGTATTTCGGAAGAAGAAGTAGAGTCCGTACTGCATGATTGTCACGCCTCACCTTATGGAGGCCATCACGGAGGAGACCGAACAGCAGCTAAGGTACTACAATCCGGTCTATTCTAGCCAACCTTGTTCAAGGACGCACATGCATTTGTTAAAAGGTGCGATCAATGCCAGAGAACGGGCACCATCACACGGAAGCAGGAGATGCCTCTAAACAACATTCTAGAAGTTGAACTTTTTGATGTTTGGGGGATAGACTTTATGGCACCATTCCCACCTTCCAGAGGGAACAAATATATTCTGCTAGGCGTTGATTATGTGTCAAAATGGGTGGACGCAATTGTTGTGCCTACAAATGATGCCATGGTAGTCGCTGCACTCGTGAAGAAGAATATATTCTCCAGATTTGGCACTCCACGGGCATTAATCAGCGATGAAGGAACGCACTTTTGCAATCGGCTATTAAATAATCTTCTAGCAAAATATGGGAATCGTCACAAAGTTGCCACAGCATATCACCCCCAAACAAGTGGCCAAGCGGAAGGGTCAAATAGGGAAATTAAGCAAATTTTAGAAAAGACGGTGAGCGTGAACAGGAAGGATTGGGCTTCGAAGCTGGATGATGCTCTTTGGGCATACAGGACAGCCTACAAAATTTCAATTGGAACATCTCCCTACATATTAGTTTATGGAAAGGCATGCCACTTACCGGTGGAATTGGAGCATAAAGCATACTGGGCGATAAAAAGGCTAAATATGGACTTTGAAGTAGCGGGTGAGAAACGGCTTATGCAGTTGAACAAATTAGATGAGTTCCGACTACACTCGTACGAGAATGCTAAGTTGTATAAAGAGAAGACAAAAAGATGGAACGACAATCACATTAAGCCACGCCATTTTGAACCTGGACAACAAGTACTATTGTTCAATTCAAGACTAAGGTTATTCCCCGGAAAACTTAAATCGAGATGGTCAGGTCCATTTGAAGTGGTGAGGGTCACTCCATATGGTGCAATCGAACTACGAGCGTTGAATAATGAAAGAAAATTTTTGGTTAACGGTCAGAGAGTTAAGCACTATTGGGGAGGTCTGATCAACAGGGATAAAACCAAAGTTGTGCTCACCAATGAGTAAAGCAAAAATCTGAGTCGTGCCGCGACGTTAAATCAGGTGCTTGTTGGGAGGTAACCCAATTTTTATTTTTCTTAGTTTAACTTCTTGTTTCATTCTTTCAGATTAGATAGGGGAATACAAGTGTTGTATATGATTATTAGATGTAATGTTGTAATACATATAAGTGAAAAAAAAAAAAGTTCTGCCTTCAGCGCCCAGACGCTGCCTGTGGCGCCCCAGGCAGTAGCTTCCAGACCCCCCAGCCCCATGAGGGGCGCTAGGCGCCGGCTGGGGGGGTGTCAGGTAAGTTCTCTTCTCTTCTTTGTATTTCGTTATTTTAATCACCCATACCCGATAACCCGACCCATATACCCGTTTTTACTCACATTAAACCCATATCACTTCCCCAACTCCTCACATAACTTAAACATAACAAAAAAAAATAATAATAAAATAGAAAAATCCCTCCTCTCTGCTGTGTTTTTCTTCTTCTTCTTCTTCACTAGAAAAATTTCAAATTTCTCCATCTCTCTTAACTTTCAATTCTTCAGGTATGAACATCTCCTCTTCTCCTTTATCTTCTCTTTTATTTTTCATGTATTTGTATGTATGTTCATGTTCCTTTCCCCAACAATCCACCTTCTTTTCTTCTATTCTCAAAATTCATGGTAGTATAGTTTGTGCCAAAATTTTGTTTGGTTCTTGTTGTTATCGGAGTAGTAAACTAACATTCCTTCTACTTCGTCAAAATCGGGAGGGCTACTATACTTCACCATTGTTGAAAGTGAAGAACACCTTTCATGCCTACAACCTGTTTGTTTAAATGCCTGAATGAGAATTTTTATGCACCGGTGAAGTCTGAGTAACCGGAAATACTTGTATATGCGTTTGAACTAAGTGTGGGGTATCTTGGGTGAATTTTACATGTTGAGGGGTAGGTCTTTGATGTCGAACATGTTTTACGCCATAACTAGTATCGGAACTTTATGCCAACTGGGCGCTATGTTTCTGAAATGGGCATAAACACTACTACTTTAGAAAATCGATTCCCGGACGTGCTCGCCAGACTACGCATCTCACGCATGGACAAATTTCTGGATTGCCCAGGGCCGGCCAATTTGAGTCTGGTTCGCATATTGTATGCCAACTGGAACCATCATCGCTCTATCTCTTATGTTCGCGGAACCGAGGTGCCATTCGGTCGAGAAGATCTGTGTAACTATCTAGGTGTTGAAAATGCTGATCCTCAGAGACTGCAAAGCCTCATTAAGAGTCCCCCTTATGAGCTAATACGGCATACATTGTGTGGCATCGATTCAAATGCCAAGTGGAACAGGAAGCAGGGGAACATTCATCTTTCGATGGTCAGGGCGGATTTCAACAACATTGCCAAAGTTTGGCAGAATTTTGTGCATGCTAGACTGATGCCTGCCGAACACAGTAGTGACTGCACTCGAGCCAGAGTGTGTCTGATCTTCTCCCTCATGACCGGCCGACCTATAAATATCGCTGAGATTATGCTCAACGAGATGGCCCGCACCAGATTCGGGCGGCAGATTCGGCGGTTATATTATGGCAAACTTCTGACACAATACATGAGGTTCTTGGGAGTGCCTGAATATCCTGGGCACGACGAAGTAGTAGAGGCACCAGCTGGGCTTATGGAGATCACCTCCATCATGGAGCCATCATCTAAGCTAACCCCAGCGGCACGATTGGAGCGTGAGGAGAATTTCAACAAATACATGTATAACGCTCTCAATTTGCTTATGAGCCGAGCCGGCATCACTGATGATGAGTGCATGCACCTGCGCAATGATCTATCCGGCGCATCTAAAGAGATGTTAGGGATTGCACCTGGCAGTCCTGTACATTCTTTCGAAGACGCCAACACAGTGCAAGGCTCAGATCACGAGGGGGATGACGATGATGAAGCAACCGGTCCCATGGCGTTGGTACCTTTTGAGCTGGATTCTGACGAGACCGGCACGGACTGACAGGGAGTTTTCTTCTCACCCTACTTCGCTTTTTATATTTTCAATGCATCAGGGACTATGCATACTTTAAGTGTGGGGGTGAGGGAGTTACTTCTTGTGCTAGTGATTGTATGTTTTTAAAACTTGTGTGTATTGTGATTTGAAATTATATAGTGCTAGTTTTTTTTTGTAGTTTTTATCATAATTGTAGTTTGTAATTTACTTGTAGTATATAATGAGTAGTATTTTTGTTCTCGTGATAAGTTGTTTGTTATAATTTTTAGAGTAGACAAAAATGAAAAAAAAAACCAGAAATATATATATATATATATATATATTCCAGATTTTTCCCGACGATGGATCATTTTCTTGAGGGATAAAATTTGATTAAAAATAACAAAAAGATTTTCTTTTATTTATAGGTTAGTTGGGTAATATTCCTTGGTTTTTCTTAAAGCACCGGTTCTTTTCCAAGGATGTAGCTCGAACCGGGCAATTTAATTTCTTTTTAGGACTATATTAGGAAGAACTGAGTTATGTAGTAATACTTCTTGACATAGTTGATGCTAGTACAATAGGCTATGACACATGATCTATTTCCCTTTTAGTTAAATTGTAAGCCTAAAGAAAATCTGCCCAAGTTCTGACGCCCCTTCTCAATCGTTGACTTGTATACCATATAGTGTAATTACTGCTTAAATGTTTCAATGATATATTCTTGCTTAACTTGAAATTTGAACAGAACCGTCATGATTGAGTCATATGCATTGTGTGAGTGAGGTTTGATTCTCTGTGCTATCCTGTATAGTTTAGAACTTGCCCCGTGTGTTAATTGAAGCGAAATTGTAAGTTGGGCTAATCTAAAAAAGGATATAGGCATTTTCTTGTTTGATTATGGATGTGCTTGTCACATCGAATATAAATTTGTCCATTGCTAGCCCCTTTGAGCCTATAGGCCTTTTTCTTTGGTACCTACATTACAAGCTATTCCCTTATTTTGTTCTTGAATTAGACTTATTTGAACCTTTACCTCCTAAAGCACTTAGTAGCTAAAAGAAGTAAGGGTAGAATTGGGGGGATTGTCTTGATTATGAGCGGAACCGTGAAAGGACCTGTCGGTGCAATGAAGCTGAAATTAAGAATCACTAGCTGATGAGTATTTGTATGGAGTGTGAAAAGAAAGAAAAAAAAAGAAAAAGAAAACAAAAAGAAGGAAAAAGGAGAAAAACAAAAAAGAGAAAATTGTTAGAATAATGTTAGTGAAATATATAGAGAAAACACCTCCTATTGATTTGTGCTAGTGGAATGATAGAAATGTTGAGTTGAAAAAGGTAGCCTATGTATATGCGACAAGTTTAGTAATTGGAAAAGAAAAGTGTTCGAATTTTGATTGTAGTGTATTAAGTGCTTAGGAGGGCTAGCCACTATTACCAAATATATCCTACCCGTCTCCTAGCCTACATTACAACCTTAAAAGTCCTAGTTGATCTTAGATGTGACTAACTCAATTAGTAGAAATCTACACTACGGGAAAGCTTATGGTACTGTACGGGAAGCATATGAGTTCTTTGTGAGAGTGAGGGTATGTTGTTCAAAATTGTGTGATATTATTCATATATGTTCACTCTTCGGATTGTGGTGAGGGCACATGATTTCATGAGCGACTGGTAATGTTGTAAATTGTCTTGTTAGGTAAGTATATGTATTGAGATTGCTTAATGTTGGCAAGTCAGCTTTTGAGGTTGGGTGGTGACATTTGGGTTGTTGGATGATATTGAAGTATTGTGCTTAAGTAGACTTTACAGGAAGTATATGGATTAATTATGTGTGCATGCTTATTTGCTAGTATTGATTGTGTTCAAAAGTATGATTTTGATTGAAAACTCGAATGTTTCGTGATGATATCAAGAGTTTGGTAGTTGGGAAGGTTGTATATAATCCCATTGCTCGAGGGCGAGCAAGAGTCTAAGTGTGGGGTATTGATGTTTGGGGTAAAAGATATATATTTTTAAGTAAAACACCTCATATTTGGCCTTTGTGTTATGAAATTGGGATGTTAATTGCTTTGACTCATGTTAAATTAAAGTGTTTTTATGTGTAGGAATGAGTCGTGAGCAATTGGGGGCGAAACGAGCAAGAAACAAGCCAAAACGAGACAAAAGCGGATAAAAAGGCATTGGGCGCCACAGGCAGCGCTTGGCGCCACCTGTGGCGCTGGAGGCAGAAAGCTGAAGAAAACCCACTGGACGTAGGGCCCTGGGGGACGCCTGGCGCCAGCCAGGGTGCCGACGTCGGGAACTTGTCCTAATTCGTCTAGGAGTCCACTATTTCGACCCTACCCCTTCCCAACTCCTATATAAACATCTCCAAACCCAATAGGAAGGGGGGAGAATGTGTTTTTGGAGGCAATAACACTACGGAACATCGCACAGAAGCAATCAATCATCAGTTCTTCATCTTTGTCTAGTATTTTTTTTATAGTTTTTCAATACTTTATATTTTTTTTGAACATGAGTGGCTAATCACCCCTTGTTCTGGGGTTGTGATTAGCCATGAATATTGTGATTCGAAGTTGACAATTTCTTGTTCATAATTCATAATTCGATGGCTGTTTCTTCAATTCTATGCTTAATTGCTTGATGTTTGGCCATCAATTAAGTTCTATCAATTATCTATGCTATATTTGGGAAAACTATGCTTAGATTAGAAAAGAATTGAAGAAAGCATGTTCTTAACCTTTTAAGGGGGGCGGATTCGTGGTTAGGATAGGGATATACTTAATCACCATGCTTAATTGAATATCGTGTTTTTATTACATTCGTGATAAATTAATTCCATAGGAATATAGGTGTTAAATTTATTAAGAATAGACGAATAGCACTTCGGAAGAAGGCTATGAGTATGTTTATCGATTAATTAGCAACCATACATGAATTATATGAGCGGGAAGTTAATTAGAACACAATAGGATTGGTGAATTAATCACAACCCTGGAATATTTGTCTTCATTGTAGTTTAGAATAATCCATCTATTGAAACTCGACCTTTGCTTGCTTAAATAACAGTATTAGTCCGTTAGAAAGTAGTTGATTTAAGTCCCTGTGGGTACGATAACCTGGACTTACAATCCTATATTACTTGTCGACCGCGTATACTTGCGTGTGCGTTAGGGAGCAACAGTACAATATGGTGATATCATAATCCTTGAGCAATTCCCGCCATCTCCGCTGCCTCAAATTAAGATCCTTTTGCTTGAACAAATGTTGAAGGCTACGATGATCAGTGAACACCTCACAAGACACGCCGTGTAAGAAATGCCTCCAAATCTTCAAAGCATGAACTATGGCAGCCAGCTCCAAATCATGCACGGGGTAGTTCTTCTCATGAGGCTTCAACTGACGAGAAGCATAAGCAATAACTCTACCCTCCTGCATTAGTACAACACCGATTCCAACTCTCGAAGCATCACAATATACGGTATACGAACCTGAGGCTGATGGTAGAACCAATACTGGAGCTGTGGTCAAGGCGGTCTTGAGCTTCTAAATGCTCTCCTCACACTTGTCCGACCATACAAATGGAACACCCTTGTGAGTCAATTTGGTCAAGGGCGATGCAATGGATGAGAATCCATGAACAAACCGGCGACAGTAGCCTGCCAACCCAAGAAAGCTACGAATCTCTATGACTGAGGACGGTCTGGGCCAACTCTGAACCGCCTCTATCTTCTTCGGGTCAACCCGTATACCCTTGCTGGACACTACGTGTCCTACGAAAGCCACTGAATTGAGCCAAAGCTCACACTTAGAGAATTTCGCATAGAGCTTTTCCTCCCTCAATCTCTGCAATACAACTCGTAAATGCTCTGCGTGCTCTTCCTAAGTACGCGAGTACACCAGAATATCATCGATGAATACCACAACGAACGAATTTAGATAAGGCCGAAATACATTGTTCATCAACTACATGAACGCTGTGGGGGCATTGGTTAACCCGAAAGACATAACAAGAAACTCATAGTGACCATATCTTTTCCGGAAAGCAGAATATCTGCATCCCTGATCTTTAACTGGTGATATCCTGAACGGAGATCAATCTTGGAGAACACTCGTGCTCCCTGAAGCTAGTCAAATAAATCATTGATGCGAGGCAAGGGATACTTGTTCTTGATTGTTACCTTGTTCAATTGCCTATAATCGATGCACATTCTCATCGTGCCATCCTTCTTCTTCACAAACAGAACCGGTGCACCCCAAGGTGACACACTAGGCTGAATGAACCCCTTATCAAGGAGTTCCTGAAGTTGCTCCTTTAATTCTTTCAACTCTGCCGGTGCCATACGATATGGTGGAATAGAGATGGGGTGAGTGCCCGGCACTAGGTCAATACCAATATCAATATCCCTGTCTGGTGGCATGCCCGGCAGGTCTGCAGGAAATACATCGGGAAAATCCCTCACAATAGGAACAGAGTCAATGCTTGGAGTCTCAGCTCCAACATTCCTCACAAACGCTAGATAGGAGAGGCACCCATTCCCAACCATACGCTGGGCCTTTAAGAACGATATCACCCTACTAGGAACATAATCGGTCACGCCACGCCACTCGATCCGCGGCACACCCGGCATAGCCAAAGTAACTGTCTTAGCATGACAGACTAAAATAGCACTACATGGAGATAACCAATCCATGCCCAAAATGACATCAAAGTCTACCATGCTTAATAGCAATAGGTCCAATTGGGTCTCCAGACCCCCAATAGTCACTACACACGACCGGTACACACGGTCTACAACAACAGTATCGCCCACCGGGGTAGACACATGAACAGGTAAAGCAAGAAACTCTCAGGGCGTACCCAAATAATGAGAAAAATATGAGTACACATATGAATAGGTGGAACCGGGATCAAATAATATAGAGGCATCTTTGTGGCAGACTGAAACAATACCTGTAATAACGGCATCTGAAGCACTGGCATCTGTCCTGCCTGGAATAGCATAAAATCGAGCCTGGCCACCGCCTGCTTGACCTCCCCCTCTGGGGCGACCTCTGGCTGCCTGACCTCCACCCCTAGCTGGCTGGGCTGGTGGTAAGGTAACTAGAGCAGAAGTCGAGGGCTAACCTCTCTGCTGGGACGATCTAGCACCACGATGAGGACAATGCCTCCACATGTGGCCCATCTCGCCACACTCATAACAGTTCCCTGGTGCTCTAGCAGATGCACTCAGCATAGAAGGACCCTGGGCTGACGGAGCATGAGCTGGAAGGGCGCTGAGTGATGATTGGCCCTGCTGCAACCCATGACAACCACGACCTGCGGATGCCCCATGTACTCTGGACGAGCTAACTGAACAGGCCTGAAGGAAGGACCTCTACCCTGCTGAAACTGGCCTCTCGAAGGAGCACTACCGTAACTGCTTGATCCTCGAGGCCTCTTAGCCTCCCTTTCCTCTCGCTCCTGACGATGAACCGTCTCAATCTCGCGAGCTATATCAAAATCCTCGAAAGTGGCAACCAATACTCTCTCCCTGGTATAAGAATATGGAGATGATAGTTGAGGCCATCCACAAACCTCCTGATCCTTTCACGATTAGTAGGAACCATCCAGACAGCATGTCGAGCCAACTCAGAAAATCTTGACACATATTGCGACACAGTCATATCCCCCTGTCGCAGCCATTCGAACTACCTATGCAACTCCTTTCTGCGGGACTGCGGCACATACTTCTCCAAGAAAAGAACGGAGAACTGCTGCTAAGTAAGGAGCGCTGCATCCACCGGCCTACGCCTCTCATACACCTCCCACCAATTAAAGGCAGCTCCCGTAGACTGGAATGTGGTAAAGGCCACACCACTAGACTCAAGAATCTTTCCGGAGCATTCGCTGGCACTTGTCAGGAAAACCCTGGGCATCCTCACCCTTAGCACTACTGAATGACGGAGGCTGGAGTCTGCCAAACCTCTCAAGACGACGCTGCTCATCATCTGGCATAACTGGTACTATGAATTCCTGAGCTGGTGCAACCAGCTGGGCTGGAGGTGCCCCCGGCATCTGAAGCCCCTGCACTACCTACTCAGGTGTACGGGCAACAGGGGTCTGATTGCCTCCCCCGGCCTATGAAGTAGTTGTGGCTGTGGTGGCTGAAACCGCCTGAGCCAGGCCAGTGCAAACAGATAATATCTGAGCTAAGGTCTCCTGAAGACCTGGAATACCGATAGGCACAGCTGGTGCCTGAACTGGTGCTGCTGGAGCCTGTTCCTGAGCTGGGGCAGCTGGTGGATCAACAGATGCTGCCCTCGCTGCTCTGTCTCTACCACGACCACGACCACGTCCTCGGCCTCTGGTGGTCTCAGTGGGTGGTACTGGTGGTCGTCCACCTCGTCCGGTAGTTCGCGGCCTCACCATCTTTGAGAGAATAGGATAGCAGAAGTTTAGTGCTCGAATCAACAAGTTCGCACGACAAGAATTTCAGAATATGGAGTTTTCCTTGAAAGGTTCCACAGCCTCTCGAAGATAAGTACAGACTTCTCCGTATCGATTCGCAAGACTCTACTAAACCCGCTCATGACTTGTGAGACCTATGTAACCTAGGCTCTGATACCAACTTGTCACGACCCAAATCCCAAACCCGATCGTGATGGCGCCTCTCGTGAAGACAAGGCTAACCGATTTGATCTATAACTCGATTTAAGCAGTTATGATAGTACTTACATATTTTAATAACAGCAAATTGCGGAAACATAGCTAATTATCTTGACAACAGCCCAAACCGGGGTGTCACAATGTCATGAGCAACTAATGAAATCCTAATAATAAGATTACTATTACAATATCTTTGGCACAATTGTTTGAAGAAAGTGGAAACAACAAGATAAAAGAGATATGGGGCTACGGGCGCCAACAGCTACCTCGTAGTCTCTGAATCACCGCCCTGACAGTAGTAGTCAATGCCTCGGAGCGGAACCAATAACGCCTGAATCTGCACACGTGGTGCAGTGAGTAATGTGAGTACTTCCAACTCAGTGAGTAATACATATAAATAGTGACTGAATGTAAGGAAACACGTTGAGTACAAGGCAATGCATAATGAAGCAGTAAACCGTTATTTTAAAACAGTAAATCAGTGAGAAATCAAGCAAAATATTCCCAGCTCTGGTTACCAGTTGCTATTGTTACCAACTGTAACATCCCTGGGCTCAGTATCATTTAAAAATCACGCCCCTCGGGCAATATCACCGAACAGTAAAATCTCCCCAGCTCTAGTTACCAGTTGCCATTGTTGCCAACTATAACATCCCTGGGCTCAGTATCATTTAAAAATCACGCCCCTCGGGCAATATCACAGAACAGTAAAATCTCCCCAGCTCTGGTTACCAGTTTCCATTGTTACCAACTATAACATCCCTGGGCTCAGTATCATTTAAAAATCACGCCCCTCGGGCAATATCACAAAATAGTAAAATCTCCCCAGCTCTGGTTACCAGTTGCCATTGTTACCAACTGTAACATCCCTGTGCTATATTTCACATCACACTGGGTACCCTGCGCTCACTGGGGGTGTACAGACTCCGGGAGGGGCCCCTTACGGCCCAAGCGCTATATCATCTCTCGTGGCGGCGTGCCACCCTATCCCATTTCATTATATCTTGTGATAGGCATACCTCCCCATCCCATTTACATCATATCTTGTGGTAGGTATACCACCCGATCCCATTTACATCATATCTCGTGGTAGGCGTACCACCCGATCCCATTTACATCATTGAAAATGTCATTTAAATCTCAAAACTGAGTAAAAGTGGCTGAGTTGTAAAACAGTGAAAACGACATGTCTGAGTTCAAGAAATGAATCAAAACAGTGAGAAAACAGTGAGAAATACCCCCGAAGGGTTCAAATAACCGGCACGAAGCCCAAATATGGCAATTAGCCCAAATCATGATGATTCAAATAAGTTTCAATCAATATGTAGTAAAAATCATCAATCGGGACGGACCAAGTCACAATCCCCAGTAGTAAACAACCCCACGCTCATCATCGAGCGCGTGCCTCACCTCAATATAGCACTACGATGTGCAATCTGGGGTTTCAAACCCTCAGGGTATCATTTACAATCACTACTCACCTCGAACCGGCTAAATTCTTAGCCCGCGACGCCCTTGCCCTTCTAATTGGCCTCCGCGCGCGTCGAATCCATCAAAAATTAGAACTAATATGTCACAATATGCAGGGGTAACAAAGCCCACGCGAAAACAATCAATAAATACTAAGAAATCCCGAAATTAGCAAAACCCGAGCCCCGGGCCCACTTCTCGAAATTCAGTAATTTTCACCTCAACGGGTTCCTTATCTTCCCACGAGTTCAACCATACAAGTTTTATAGATTTCCGACATCGGATCAACCTCCAAGTCTTAAAATCTAAACTTAAGGGTTTTTCACAAATTTTCCAACTTAAATCACCAATTACATACTAGAATAGCAATAGATTCGGGTAAATTGACCAAGATTGAGTTAGGAACACTTACCCCCGAAGTTTACCTTGAAAATCTCCAAAAAATCCCTTCAATATTAGTTGCAATCCGAGCTCTATAGCTCCAATTTTGTTTAAGATGGCCAAAGTCCCCCTCTTTCAAGAATTTGTCCAAGAAAGTCTCCTTTGGATATGGTTTTAAGGTTGATTTGCTGTGATTTTGGGTGTTTGGAGGTGTTTCTCTTTGTGGGTAACGAAAATGGGTTTTTTCATGGCAAATGGGCACTGATTTCTATTTATAAAGGGGTCAAAAATCGAGACAAAACGCTCCTATCAGGCTTAAAATGCGATCGCATATCTGTCGCATAACAGATATGCGGTCCGCATTTTGGACGCAACCATCATAGATTGAACCTTAGCCTTCATTGCAAATTCAGTGTGAGGCATGGTTTGCGGTCTGCATTTCAAGAATGCGATCGCATTCTCTACCGCATTCTTGTCGTTAATTTTTGCCCAAAACACTGTCTTGATCTGCGGTTTCAATGTAAGATCTGCGGTCGCATGTTAGAAATGCGACCGCATTTCCTACCGCATTTTTGACATGAACTTTACCCAGAAATCTGGCTGGGTTTGCGATCTCTTTGAGAGATATGCGGTCCGCATTTGAGAAATGCGACCGCATTCTCGGCATCTGGTTTTTCTGCAAGTTTTCTTTCCAACAATAAAATAGTTCGTTTAACCACCCAAAACTCACCCGAGGCCGCTGGGACCTCAACCATATATACCAACCTACCCTATAACATTATTCAAACTTGTTTCGACCTTCGAAACGCTCAGAACAACCTATCAACACCAATTCGCGTCGGATTCGAGCTTAAGGATTTAAAAAATCTTCTAAATCGCTCTTTTGATCTAAACACAACCAAACCACATCTGAATGACCTGAAAGTTTGCACACAATTCCTAAATCACATATCAAAGCTACAGCAACTTTCGGAATTCCATTCCGACCCTCGGATCGAAATCTCGCCTATCAACCGGAAATCGCCAAAACTGTAACTTCACCAATTCAAGCCGAATTCTACACCGGACCTCCAAAACCAATTCCGATCACGCTGCTAAGTCAGAAATCACCTCCCGAAACTAACCGAATCGTCAAAATTCACATCCAAGCCCTCTAACTCAAAAGTCAACATCCGGTTGACTTTTACCACTTAAACCTTCTTGAAAGAGACTAAGTGTCTCATTTCTTACCAGATCTACTCCGAACGCAAACTATTCAACGTGATTACATAAAACATGGATAACGAAGCATAATAAGGTAGAAATAGGGAAAACGGAGCGGTAGCTCATGAGACGACTGGCCGGGTCGTCACAAAATTGTTATCTGAACTATGTAAAAATTTAGTATATGAATTAGTAGCTGTACGGTAATACTTTTACCTAAGCATGGGGCCGATCTATGCAATAAATACTACGGGATCTTGAGATTACGTGTACATGATACCTTTTTAGGGACTCCCCGGGATAATCACTGCCCTACAACAACAAATAACAGACATTTTTCACCGGGCAACTGTACGTAGCCACTAAATCTTTAAAGTTCATCTAATAAAATCTCTTGATTTCAATAAAGTATAGTTCATCTCTATGTATATTCAAGCAGCATAGTATTCAACATAGATAGATATCTAGCCGGCTATAAGCACGGTCATCGTAGAGATTATAAATAATTTAAAACAAAAATTAAAATACCTTGAGACGCTGTAGATGTGCCCAAAGCTTGGACGATTTTCTTCTTTTCTATACAGAATTTAAAAACTTACAAAGGATTTACAAAACTGTCTTCAAGAGAAAAATCTAGAAAGAAAAACTTAGAAAGAGAAAAAAAACAACAACGATGCTTTACAATGAGGCAACTGCCTCCTTTTATAAAAAATTTTTTACTGTGCTACATCATGCACAGCGACAGGTATTTCTATCATGCTTTATCATGTGGAACCCACTGGGTCCTACCATTTTATTTTGTCGGACTCTTTTCTTGTGCCCTTTGCATTTTTTTTACGAAATCTTCGTCATCTTTATCTTCTTTTTCTTGCTGAATCATTTTTTCAGCTTCTTCTAAGATTTTATCAACATCTACCTCTTCGTCAGCTTGCGAGTCATCATACATGGACTGACTTGTATCGCTTTTCATGGATACATCAGATTTTTCAGAAATTTGTTCGATTAAGTTTTTTCGAACATCCTTTATATAAGCTTCAATCTGTTCTTCTTTATTACCAAGCTGATATATTATTTTTATGGCAATATGCTTCAAGGGACTGTCATCAATTTGTACAGTCTTTGTGTGTGTAGAATAATCCTTTATGCTGCGGACAATGTTATCTATTGTCTCTTGTCCAAATAATTTGTTTGTTTTTGGGTTCTCTTTTATCATCTTCTCCCAAAAATTATTGTAATATGTCCGATATATACAAGGAATGTGTTCTTCGGTATAACCAAATTATGGAATCCATTTGTGAATCCAAGGGATAGAAAATTCTAAAAAGAAGTATATATGCCCAATCTTTTCGGGCCAATTGACATTGTCCTTTCTGTATAATAGGTCTAGATCAGGAGATACTTGTACCCATTTATCATATAATTCCTTGAATTGGGTAGGCAAGATTGCAATCGTTGGCCCATGGAACATCCACCAGTTTAAGAACCAATTAGGAATAAGTTTTGCGAAATTTTTCTGACATACTTTTATAAACCAAGTATGTTTATAATTGAGAGTACAGCTGAATGCCTGGATATAATCCCAGTAGGTACAATTTACCTTTATCCGAGTATCAAGAGCAATCTGTCTTTCCCTCATAGTGGAAATCCCCCATTCATCAGTAGATATAATCTTCTTAATAATAGATTTTGAGAAGTTATAAACTTTCTAGTTACTAAAGTGTTTGAAATGGGATATTTCAACACTTTCAGTATTTGTCAGAATGTTTTCATAATAATTGTGGGTCTTGTGTGACTGGCCCGGAAAGTATAAATTTTCAGAGAAATACCTTTGAAGTAACTCCCTAGGTTCATTTCTCCTGTCAATATCACTATCTTCAACAAGAAGTATATTTTCTTGTTTTTGCAATTTTTCATAGTTCTTTATATCATCAGAACTTTCCATAGATATGCTCGCATAAGTATCACTTTGCGGTTTCGATTGATTCTGCATATAATTTGGCAATGCCTCATATAATGGGCTTTCTTTAGGGATATCTCCCATATTAATAGATCGTAATGAAGATGTTTCATCTTTTTGAGAGATTTTCTCATTCACAAGGGTTCTATTTCCCATTTTTATAATTGAATTTGAATAGCTGTCTCTGGAAGTTGTATAACTTTCTCCTTGGCTGTTATATCGGTCTTGACTTCTTCCTCTTCCTTGGTTGGAAGAAGACTGAGATGGCCATTCCGGCCTCATCCTGCATACTAAGTAAATTTGATTAATTTTCATTTAAATATTCTTTAGTAAGAAAGTCAGGTAAGGAATTATCAATTCCCTTTTTATATTCAATATCGAAATCAAATTGAGCCAATTGGGCTTGCCATCTTGCAAAAATTAATTTTGAAGCGTCATGCTTAAAATCTTTATTAAACATAAATTTGATAGCTTGGGCGTCTGTTCTTATTAAGAATCTTTTATTATACAAATTATCTTGAAATTTAATAACATATTTAACGATAGCAAGCATTTCATGAGCCACAGTTTCATATTTCTTCTGGGCCTCAGTCAATTTTCCTGAATAATATCTAATAAGATATTCTCCCTTATCCATTGGGCTTACCTGCTTAAGGATTCCTCCAAATCCAATATCTGAAGCATCGGTTTCAATAATTTTTTGCCATGAAGGATTGGCAAGAGTTAAATAGGGTAAAGAACTGACTTTCTTTTTAACAAGTTTAACAATATTGGTATGCAAATCAGTCCAGGGCGATTTATAACCCTTTTTTAATCTTTCATAAAGAGGTGCCAAATCTTTAGACAAATCTTTTATAAAAGGAGAAATATAATTTAAACTTCCCAAAAATCTTTGTAATTGAGTTCTATCTGTAATAACATCAGGAAATTTAGAGGAAAATTTGATAGCACGTTGAGTAGGAGTTATTTTTCCCTGGCAAATATAATGTACAAGAAATCTAACATTAGTCTGAAACAAACTCATCTTTGGTTTAGATATGACCAAACCATTTTGTATAACAATTCTTTTGATGATGTCAAGATGTCTGAAATGCAATTCTAAAGTTTTCGAATAAACAAGAATATCATTAATATATACAATGATAAAATTCAAATAAGGATTGAATATATCATTCATAATTTTTTGAAATTCAGAAAGAGCATTTTTTAATCCAAAGGGCATAACATTCCACTCATATTGTCCAAATGGAACATTAAAAGCAGTTTGGTATGTATGCTCTTTAAATAATTGAATCTGCCAATATCCAGATTTTAAATCAAATTTTGAAAATATATCTGCATCATATAATCTCGAAAGCAAATCCTTTTTGTTTGGGGATTGGATACCTAACCCATTTTAAAACTTTGTTCAAAGGTTTATAATTCATTACTAACCTTGGTATTCCACGTTCTTTTTCTGCAGCATTATTGACATAGAATGCAGTACAAGATCATGGAGACTTAGATGGTTTAATCAAATTTTTTTGCAAAAGATTATCAATTTCTTTTTTGCAGAAATCAACCAATTCAGAATTCATTTGGCAGGGACGAGATTTAGTAGGAATATTATCCTCTGAAAAAGTTTCTTCATATGGAAGAGAAACAACATATTTTTTTCTATTCCAAAAAGCACTAGGATGATCAGCACAAATAGATATAGCAAATTGTTCAGAAATAAGTTTAACCTTTTCTTGAAGTTTAACAGACTTCAATGTATCATCTATAGACATGCTATAAATTTCATGCTGTAATGAATTCATATGAAACATTTTCTATCTATCAAAGCATTTATATTTCTTGTAAAAGGTTCAGTTATAAATTGAAAAGAAATCTTCTTACCCATATAAGTAGCATCGAACCCATTATGATCAACGTGAGTAAAGGGGTAAATAGATTGTATGAAAGGGGTTCCTAATATAATAGGAGGAAACATTTTATCTTTAAGAAGAATAAAAAAATAGGGAATACAAACCCTTTGTTTGCAGACATATGCATTAGGCAGTTTATATTCTATTTTCATTCTATCACCGAATGCAGAAGAATTTTATGAGAAGTCTTTTGATAATATCTAGTGGGGATTATTCCTTCCTGAATACAACTCATATTAGCACCACTATCAATAAGAGTTGTTTCAGTAATTGAAAAGTTATTATCAATCAAAATAGTACACTTAACATACCATCTATGAGAAGTAACTATTTGCATCATTCATAAAAACAAATCGTGATTAGGATCAGAAATGGCCTTTTTAGAAAATTCAGATATTTCATCAAAATCGTTTTTGTCTGGCAAGTATCCTTTGCCTCGCATCGATGATTTATTTGACCAGCTTCAGGGAGCGCGAGTGTTCTCCAAGATTGATCTCCGTTTGGGTTATCACCAGTTGAAGATCATGGATTCAGATATTCTTAAGACTGCTTTTAGGACTAGATATGGTCACTATGAGTTTCTTGTTATGTCTTTCGGGCTACCAATGCCCCAGCAGCATTCATGCATTTGATGAACAATGTATTTCGGCCTTATCTAGATTCCTTCATTATTGTATTCATTGATGATATTCTGGTGTACTCACGTAGTCCGGAGGAGCACGCGTAGCATTTGCGAGTTGTATTGCAGAGATAGAGGCAGTTCAGTGGCTTTCTTAGGGCACGTAGTGTCCAGCAAGGGTATTCAGGTTGATCCAAAGAAGATAGAGGCGGTTCAGAGTTGGACGAGACCGTCATCAGCCACAGAGATTCGTAGCTTTCTTGGGTTGGCAGGCTATTATCGCCGGTTTGTTCAGGGATTCTCATCCATTACATCGCCATTGACCAAATTGACTCAGAAGGGTGCTCCATTTGTATGGACGGACGAGTGTGAGGAGAGCGTTCAGAAGCTTAAGACAGCCTTGACCACAGCTCCAGTATTGGTTTTTCCATCAGCTTCAGGTTCATATACCGTGTATTGTGATGCTTCGAGAGTTGGGATTGGTTGTGTATTGATGCAGGAGGGTAGAGTTATTGCTTATGCTTCTCGTTAGTTGAAGCCCTATGAGAAGAACCACCCCGCTCATGATTTAGAGCGGGCTGCCATAGTTCATGCATTGAAGATTTGGAGGCATTACTTGTATGGCGTATTCTGTGAGGTGTTTACCGATCATCGCAGCCTTCAGCATTTTTTCATGCAAAAGGATCTTAATTTGAGGCAGCAGAGATGGTTGGAGTTGCTCAAAGATTATGATATCACTATATTTTACCATCCGGGAAAGACCAATGTGGTGGCCGATGCTTTGAGCCGAAAGGTAGTGAGTATGGGGATTTTGGCATATATTCCAGTTTGGGAGAGACCCCTTGCAGTCGATGTTCAGGACTTGGCCAATAGGTTTGTGAAATTTGATTTTTCCGAACCTAGTCGGGTGTTGGCTTGTGTGGTTTCTCGGTCTTCCTTATACGATCGCATCAGAGGGCACCAATATGACGATACGTATTTTCTTGTCCTTAGGGACAAAGTTCAGCATAATGATGCTAGAGATGTGACCATCGGCTATGATGGAGTGTCGAGGATGCAAGGCCGGATCTGTGTGCCCAATGTGGATGGGCTTCGGGAGTTGATTCTGGAGGAGGCCCATAGCTCGCGGTATTCCATTCATCCGGGTGCCGCGAAGATGTATCAGGACTTGAGACAACACTATTTGTGGAGAAGAATGAAGAAAGATATTGTGGGATTTGTAGCTCGGTGTCTCAACTGTCAGCAAATGGCTATTCCCGAGTGGAAGTGGGAGCGGATCACTATGGACTTCGTTGTTGGACTTCCACGGACATTGAAGAAGTTCGATGCTATTTGGGTGATTGTGGATCGGCTGACCAAGTCCGTGCACTTCATTCCAGTGTGTACTACCTATTCTTCAGAGCGGTTGGCAGGGATTTATATCCGGGAGATTGTTCGGATGCATGGTGTCCCAGTTTCTATCATTTCAGATAGAGGTACTCAATTTAGTGTGCAGTTTTGGAGAGTCGTGCAGAGAGAGTTGGGTACTCAGGTGGAGTTGAGCACAGCTTTTCATCCGCAGACAAACGGGCAGTCCGAGCGTACTATTCAGATATTGGAGGACATGTTGCGTGCATGTGTTATTGATTTCGGAGGTTCATGGGATGAGTTTCTACTGCTTGCAGAGTTTGCTTATAACAACAGCTACCAGTCGAGTATTCAGATGGCTCCGTATGAGGCTTTGTATGGGAGGCGGTGTAGATCTCCAGTTGGTTGGTTCGAGCCCGGCGAGGCTAGGCTATTGGGGACTGATTTGGTTCAGGATGCTCTAGAGAAGGTGAAAGTGATTCAGGAGAGGCTTCGTACAGCGCAGTCGAGCCAAAAGAGTTACGCTAATAGGAAGGTTCGAGATGTGTACTACATGGTTGGTGAGAAGGTCTTGCTGAAGGTTTCGCCCATGAAGGGTGTGATGAGATTCGGGAAGAAAGGGAAATTGAGTCCTCGGTTCATTGGCCGTTTGAGGTGCTTCGGAGGATTGGGGAGGTGGCCTATGAGCTTGCTTTGCCACCCAGCTTGTCGAGTGTTTACCCGATATTTCATGTTTCTATGCTCCGGAAGTATATTGGGGATCCGTCTCATATTTTGGACTACAGCACGGTTCAGTTGGATGATGATTTGACCTATGATGTGGAGCCAGTGGCAATTTTGGGTTGTCAGGTTCGGAAGTTGAGGTCCAAGGATATAGCTTCAGTGAAAGTGCAGTGGAGAGGTTGGCCCGTGGAGGAGGCTACCTGGGAAACTGAGCGAGAGATGCGGAGCAGGCATCTTCACCTATTTGAGGCTTCAGGTATGTTTCTTGACTCGTTCGAGGACGAACGTTTGTTTTAGATGTGGAGAATGTGACGATCTGTTGTGCCGGAGAAGCACATTTGATACTAATTTCTTAGATTTTTGCTTATTTTAAACGCTATTTCCATTTTGTAATTATGTAAAAGAGCAAAAAGGCATCGCAAAGCAGGTTATGCTATCGCAAAACCCATATGCGAGCAGCATATTTTACACTGAGATCGCTGACCAAGACAGATTTCTGGGCAAAGATCGACGTCAGAAATGCAGTCTCACATGCGGTCGCATTTTTACAATGCGAGCCGCATATCTCACACTGAGATCATAGACTAAGACAGATTTCTAGGCAAAGATCGACGTCAGAAATGCGGTCTCATATGCGGTCGCGTTTCTACAATGCGAGCCGCATATCTCACACTGAGATCGCAGACCAAGACAGATTTCTGGGCAAAGAATGTCGTCAAAAATACGGTCTCATGTGCGGTCGCATTTCTACAATGCGGACCGCAAACCATACCTCACACTGAATGCGGTGAAGGCTAGGGTTACAATCTGCGATGGCCATATCAAAAATGAGGACCGCATGTATGTTATGCGACAGAAATGCGGTCGCATATTAAACCTGAAAGGGGCGTTTTGTCCAGATTTTTTACCCTCTATAAATGGAAACCAGTAACCATTGGCTATATAAAACCCACTATCGTTACCATCTTAGAAACATCTACAAAACGCCCTTAGATCACAGAAAAACAGCCTCGAAAATATGTTCAAATAAGACTTGCTTGGACAGATTCTTAAAATGGGGGTTTCAGCCATTTTAACATATTTGGAGCTATGGAGCTCGGATTGAAGCGAGTTTTGAGGCGACTTTCGGGAGATTTTCAAGGGAAACATGGGGGTAAGTGTTCTTCACTCAATTTTGGTCAAAATTTCCCCAGTATATCGCTATTTTTAGTATTTAATTGATGATTTAAGTTGGAGGTCGATCCGATGTCGGAATTCGATAACTTTTGTATGGTTGAACTCGTTGGAAGATAAGGAACCCGTTGATGTGAAAATTTCTGAGCTTCGAGAAGTGGGTCCGGGGTTCGGGTTTTGCTAATTTTGAAATTTCTTGGTATTTTTTTTCAATAGTTTTTGCTTGGGCTTTTTCCCCTCAGCATATTGTGACGTATTCGTTCTGATTTTTGGGTAGATTCGACACGCGTGGAGGCCAATTCGAGGGGCAAAGGCGTCGCGGGCTAGGGATTTAGCTGGTTCGAGCTGAGTAGTGATTGTAAATGATGTTCTGAGGGTTTGAAACCCCGGATTTGTACATCGTAGTGCTATATTGAGGTGAAACACGCGCCCGATGATGAGCGTGGGGTCGTTTACTACTGGGGATTTTGACTTGGTCCGTCCCAATTGATGATTTTTACCGCGTACTTGACTAAAACTTATTTGTTATCATCATGATTTGGGCTGATTGCCATATTTGGGCTTCATGCCAATTATTTGAACCCTTCGGGGACTTTTATCATTGTTTCCTCACTATTTTGACTTATTACTTGAACTCAGTCATGCTGTTTTCCACTATTTTACAACTCAGCCACTTTTACTCAATTTTGAGACTTAAATAATATTTTAATGATGTTTTTGGGCTGAGAACTACTATTTACTATGCCCGAGGGGCTTGTGATGATTTTCTGACTGAGTGCGGCCGAGGGCCAGATGTGAGGATATACTGAGTGGTATGAGGCCGAGGGCCTGAGATACTTTATATGCCACGAGGTGGCTTGTGACTGATATGAGGCCGAGGGCCTGAGATACTTTACATACGCAACGAGGTGGCTTGACTGATATGAGGCCGAGGGCCTAGACTTGATGCCACGAGGTGGCTTGATATTGCGCTTGGGCCGTAAGGGGCCCCTCCCGGAGTCTGTACACCCCAAGTGAGCGTGGGTACCCATTGTTATGTGAGATATAGTTATCACTGAGTCGGAGTACTCACATTACTCCATGCACCATGCGTGCAGATTCAGGCGTTTCTGGTTCCGCACGGGAGTGCTGACTCCTCCCGTCCAGGCAGTGATTCAGAGACTACGAGGTAGCTGTTGGCGTCCGCAGCCCCGTATCTCTCTTATCTTGTTGTTTCCATGCTCTTCAAACAGTTGTGCTAGATATTGTATTTAGTAGACTTGTATCAGGATCCATAGTTGCTCATGACTTGTGACACCCCGGTTTGGGCTGTGTCGGTATGGTTTCTATTATGGTTAGCTATATTTTTGCCGATTATTGCTATTAAATCATGCTTATATTGTTTTCATGTTACTTAACTGCTTAAAATGAGATTTTGGTTAAATTGGCTGGCCTTGTCTTCACGAGAGGCGCCATCACGACCGGGTTCGGGCTTAGGGTCGTGACAATTTCTTTCAATTTGATCTATTCGATGATCTAAAATCATTTGATTTTGTTTAAGAGATTTAATCTCATTTTTTAATTTTTCAGCTTCAAATTTTAAATCATCCATTGAAGAAGTATAGCTGGAAAGATTCATATTTTGTGGTGAGTTCTTTTCTAAAAGTCTTTTTTGAACTTCAGCTATAGAATATGGAACTTCGTCCAGTATATCTTCTTTTCGAATAGGCTTATCAGCTGGTTTTGATGTAGAACTAGAAGCCATATTGATAATTTTTCACGTAAAGCATTATCTGTGTCTTCCATTACTAAATCTAAGATATTATCAGAAGTAATTGGTTTTAGCTCGAAATCATTTTGAAATTGGGATTGTAGTTTATAAAAATCCAAATTATCACAATAACATTCACCATTACCATTATCACATTTATCACATCATCAGGCAAATCAAATAGTTTAATAGATGTTTCAGAGGAAGCGGAGGAAGTATAATCACTCTCATATTCGTCTTTCGAAGTTTCTGCCATAATCTGCTGGATTTTTTCTTTGGATTTATCATCCATTTCCATGGAAAGACCTTTAATCTTCTCTTTTTTGCAATTTGGGGCAATATGACCAAATTTACCACATCTATAACACTTTATATCCTTTAGATCTCGTTTAGATCTATTTTTTACGAATCACTTTTCTTTGCAATGTTATCTTCGAGCATATCTCTCTTCTTTTGATCGACGATGTCTTCTTTTCCTTTGGTAATAATCGTCTTTATCATTTCCTTTATTTCCTTTCTTTCTTTTCTGCTTCAAGGAAGAGGTATCTCCCATTCCAAATTGTTGGCAAAAGTCGCCTAACTGATTTTTTTCAGTTAGATTTTGCCTTTTGAGCTGTTGCTTTAACTTTAGCTCATTGCATAAGCTTAATCCTTCCTGGGTGCATACCCCAATCAATTTACCATAAGTGAAGGTGTTATAAAGAATTTGGGCATTATTTCCACGAAGGGTTTTCCTAACTTTTTCAGCGAATAGAGAGGGTAAACCATCAATAAAATTTCCTTTCCAATGTTCGCTATTGCTTTCGGGTAGATCCATAACCCGACTAAGAAAGGTGTCTTTATACTAGCGGAATTCACCTAGATGTCTGCATCTAATTCCATTTAACAAAGTACGAATATTTTCATACATATTGGTAAATCTACCACTAAAATGTTCAAAAATAGTTAAGACCAAGGTGTAGACACAATCTTGTCTACCTGCAACTAAGGCTCTTCCTAGGTTATTTACCCCAGGTTCAGTTTTTATAGCATTGTAGATGGCTGATCTATCTTCAGCAGTCATAAAATTATCTTACTAGCCTCTTAGTTAGCCGGTAAATCCTGCAACAATCATCCTGCAAATTACTGTCTCTGTATTTCTTTCAGAAGTAGCTTTGCAGATCGTAGAACACATCAACATACGATATACAAGAATACTAATTTTCCTATCAGTCAGGCCATCCAAATTCCTGTCACGACCCAAAATCCCAACCATGATCGTGATGGCGCCTCTCATGAAGACAAGGCCAGCCAATTCAACTAAACTTCATTCAAACAGTTAAACAATACGAAAATAATATAAGTACGGTTTAATAACGGTAATTTGCGGAAAAATATAGTGAACCATCTTGACTACAGCCCGAACCGGGGTGTCACAAAGTCATGAACAACTAATGAAAATCCTAATAATAAGATTACTATTACAATATCTTTGGCACAATTGTTTGAAAAATAGTGGAAACAACAAGGTAAAAGAGATACGGGGCTGCGGACGTTAACAACTACCTCGTAGTCTCTGAATCACTGCCCTGACAGGAGTAGTCAATACCTCGGAGCGGAATCAATAACGCCTGAATCTGCACACATGGTGCAGGGAGTAATGTGAGTACTTCCAACTCAGTGAGTAATAATAATAAATAACAACTGAGAGTAAGGAAACTCCTAAGGCATACAACAATCCATAATGCAACAGTAAAACATGTAAATAATCAAGTCAATAACATGAAGTAAAAGAAAATATCATGACTGGCCAAGTCATATCTCGTGACGGCATGTCACCCGTTCCCATGGGTACCCGGCGCTTACTGTGGGGGGTGCAGTAGCGCAATATCTCGTGATGGCGTGTCACCTGATCCAATTTACCATATTCCGTGGCGGCGTGCCACCCGATCCCATTTACATCATTTGAAAAGTCATTCGAATTTCAAAACTGAGTTTAAGAAATGAATCAAATCAGTTAGAAAACAGTGATAAATTACCCTTAAAGGGTTCACATAACCGGCACGAAGCCCAAATAATACCCCTGAAGAGTTCACATAACCGGCAAGAAGCCCAAATAATACCCCTGAAGGGTTTACATAACCGGCAAGAAGCCCAAATATGGCAATCAGCCCAAATCATGATGATAATACGTAAGTTTCAATCAGTTGCATAGTAAAATCATCAATCGGGACGGACCAAGTCACAATCCCCAGTAGTAAACGACCCCACGCTCATCATCGAGCGCGAGTCTCAACTCAATATAGCACTACGATGTGCAAATCCGGGGTTTCAAACCCTCAGAACATCATTTAAGATCATTACTCACCTCAATCCGGCTAGATCCTTAGCCCACGACGCCTTTGCCCTTTTAGTTGGCCTTCACGTGCGTCGAATCTATCAAAACTCAGAACAATTACGTCACAATATTTTGAGGGAACAAAGCCCAAGCGAAAATAGTAAAAAATACTAAGAAATCCCGGAATTAGCAAAACCCGAGCCCCGGGCCCACTTCTCGAAGTTCAAAAATTTTCACATCAACGGGTTCCTCATCTCCCCACGAGTTCACCCATACCAAAATTATCAAATTCCGACATCGAATTGACTTTCAAATCTTAAATTTTCGTTCTTGGAAGATTTGGAAAAAAATCTGATTTTTCTTCCATAGATTCATGGATTTATGATGTAAATGAGCACGGAATCATGATTTATGATAAAGAACACTTACCTCCTTCAAATTTGTGGAAAACCTTCTAAAAATCGCCCAAACCGAGCTCCCCCAACTCTATTTTGTCAAAATGGCCAAAACCCCCCGTTTTTATAAAGTTTTCTGCCTGGGGCGCCACAGGTGGTGCCGGGCGCTGTCTGTGGCGCTGGTTCCAGCAGTCACAGATTCCCTGACACAAAAATAGGCATAACTTTCTCATACGATGTCCGAATTGGACGATTCTTTTTGCTATGACTCCGAACTTTCGATACGGATCTAATGCTTCAATTAAACTGAATTTGGAGTCTATTTGCATAATATGATACCACTTATTCTTGACGAAACGACATCGAAACATTCTTGAAATGCCCAAGTTAAACTCCATCAACCATCCAAAATCCATTCGAGGCCCTCGGGACATCAACCAAATATATCAACAAATCTTAAAACATCATATGGACTTAGTCGAGGCCTCAAATCACATCAAACAACGCTAAATACACGAATCATACCCCAATTCAAGCATAATGAAACTAACAACTTCCAATTTCTACATTCGATGCCGAAACCTATCAAATCGAATCAGATTGACCTCAAATTTTGCACACAAGTCATAAATAACATAACGAACCTATGAACCTTTTCAAAACTTGATTTCGCCAAAATGCGTTGAATTGTCCTACGGACTTCCAATTTCAAATCCGAACATACGCCTAAGCCTGAAATCACCATACGAAGCTATAGCAACTCTCGGAATTCCATTCCGACCCTCGGATCAAAATCTCGCCTAACAACCGGAAATCGCCAAAATATAACTCCACCAATTCAAGCTTAATTCTACACCGGACCTCCAAAACCAATTCCGATCACACTCCTAAGTCATAAATCACCTCCCGAAGCTAACCGAACCATCGGAACTCACATCTGAGCCCTCTAACTCATAAGTCAACATCCGGTTGACTTTTCCAGGTTAAACCTTCTTAAAAGAGACTAAGTGTCTCATTTCTTGCCAAACTCACTCCTAACGCAAACTACTCAATTCGATCACATAAAACATGGATAACAAAGCATAATGAGATGGAAAAATGGGGAAAACGGAGCGGTAACTCACGAGACGACTAGCTGGATCGTTACATTTTCCCCACTTAAACAAACGTTCGTCCTCGAAGGAGTCAAGAAACATACCTGACGTCTCAAATAGGTGAGGGTATCTGCTTCGCATCTCCTGCTCGGTTTCCTAGGTAGCCTCCTCCACGGCCCGACCTCTCCATTGAACTTTCACTGAAGCTATCTCCTTGGACCTCAACTTCCGAACCTGACGATCCAAAATCGCCACTGGCTCCACCTCATAGGTCAAATTATCATCCAACTGAATCGTGCTGAAGTCCAAAATGTGAGACGGGTCCCCAATATATTTCCGGAGCATCGAGACATGAAATACTGGGTGCACGCTCGACAGCCTGGGTGGCAAAGCAAGCTCATAAGCCACCTCCCCGACTCTTCGAAGCACCTCAAACGGCCCAATGAACCGAGGACTCAGTTTCCCCTTCTTCCTGAATCTCATGACACCTTTCATGGGCGAAACCTTCAGCAAGACCTTCTCGCCAACCATGTAGGACACATCTCGAACCTTCATGTCGGCATAGCTCTTTTGCCTCGACTGTGCTCTATGGAGCCTCTCCTGGATTATTTTCACCTTCTCTAAAGCATCCTGAACCAAGTCAGTCCCTAATAGCCTAGCTTCGCCGGGCTCGAACCAACCAACCGGAGATCTACACCGCCTCCCATACAAAGCCTAATACGGAGCCCTCTGAATACTTGACTGATAGCTTTTGTTATAAGCGAACTCTGCAAGAGGCAGAAACTCATCCCATGAGCCTCCGAAATCAATAGCGCATGCCCGTAACATGTCCTCCAATATCTGGATGGTACGCTCAGACTGCCCATCCGTTTGAGGATGAAATGCTGTGCTCAATTCCACCTGAGTATCCAACTCCCTCTGCACGACTTTCCAGAATTGCGAAGTGAATTGAGTACCTCTATCTGAAATGATAGAAACTGGAACACCATGCAGCCGGACAATCTCTCGGATATAAATCCTTGCCAACCATTATGAAGAATAGGTAGTACCCACAGGAATGAAGTGCGCGGACTTGGTTAGCCGATCCACAATCACCCAAATAGCATCAAACTTCTTCAAAGTCCGTGGGAGTCCAACAACAAAGTCCATAGTGATCCGCTCCCATTTCCACACGGAATAGCTATCTGCTGAAGCAAACCACCCGGCCTCTGATGTTCATATTTTACTTGCTGACAGTAGAGACACCGAGCTACGAATCCCACAATATCCTTCTTCATACTTCTCCACCAATAATATTGCTTCAAATCCTGGTAAATTTTTGCGGCACCCGGATGAATGGAATAACGTGAGCTATGGGCCTCCTCCAGAATCAACTCTCGGAGCCCATCCACATTGGGTACACAAATCCGGCCCTGCATCCTCAACACTCCATCGTCGCTGATGGTCACATCTTTAGCATCATTATGCTGGACTTTGTCCTTAAGGACAAGAAAATGGGGATCGTCATACTGACGCTCCCTAATGCGATCGTATAATGAAGACCGAGAAACCACGCAAGCCAATACCCGATTGGATTTCGAGATGTCTAATCTCACAAACCTATTGGCCAAGGTCTGGACATTGACTGCGAGAGGTCTCTCTCCAACTGGAATGTATGCCAAACTCCCCATGCTCACTGCTTTTCGGCTCAAAGCATCGGCCACCACGTTGGCCTTTCCCGGATGGTATAGTATAGTAACATCGTAGTCCTTGAGCAATTCCAGCCATCTGTGCTGCCTCAAATTTAAATCCTTTTGCTTGAACAGATGTTGAAGGCTACGATGATCAGTAAATACCTCACAAGATACGCCATACAAGTAATGCCTCAAAATCATTAAAGCATGAACTATGGCAACCAGCTCCAAGTCATGCACGGGATAGTTCTTCTCATGAGGCTTCAACTGAAGAGAAGCATAAGCAATAACTCTACCCTCCTGCATTAATACACAACCGATACCAATTCTTGAGGCATCACAATATACGGTATACGAACCCGAGGCTGAAGGTAGCACCAATACTAGAGCTGTGGTCAAGGCTGTCTTGAGCTTCTGAAAGCACTCCTCGCACTTGTCCGACCACAAAAATGGAACACCCTTTTGAGTCAATTTGGTCAAGGGCGATGCGATGGATGAGAATCCCTAAACAAACCGGCGATAATAGTTGGCCAACCCAAGAAAGCTACGAATCTCTGTGACTGAGGACGGTCTAGGCCAACTCTGGACCGCCTCTATCTTCTTTGGATCAACCTGTATACCCTCGCTGGACACCACGTGTCCCAATAAAGCCACTGAATTGAGCCAAAACTCGCACTTAGAGAATTTTGCATAAAGCTTCTCCTCCCTCAATCTCTGTAATACAACTCGCAAATGTTCTGCGTGCTCTTCCTGATTACGCGAATACACCAGAATATCATCAGTGAATACCACCATGAACGAATCCAGATAAGGCCGAAATACATTGTTCATTAAGTGCATGAACGCTGCTGGGGCATTGGTTAGCCTGAAAGACATAACAAGAAACTCATAGTGGCCATATCTAGTCCGGAAAGCAGTCTTAAGAATATCTGCATCCCTGATCTTTAACTGGTGATATCCTGAACGGAGATCAATCTTAGAGAACACTCGTGCTCCCTGAAGCTTGCCAAATAAATCATCAATGCGAGGCAAAGGATATTTGTTCTTGATTGTTACCTTGTTCAATTGCCTATAATCGATGCACATTCTCATCATGCCATCTTTCTTTTTCACAAATAGAACCGGTGCACCCCAAGGTAACACGCTAGGCCGAATGAACCCCTTATCTAGGAGTTCCTGAAGTTGCTCTTTCAACTCCTTCAACTCTGCTGATGCCATACGATACGGTGGAATAGAGATGGGCTAAGTGCCCGGCACCAGGTCAATGCCAAAATCAATATCCCTGTCCGGTGGCATGCCCGGCAGGTCTGCAGGAAATATATCAGGAAAATCCCGCACAACTGGAACAGAATCGATGCTTGGAGTCTCAGCTCCAACATCCCTCACAAACGCTAGCTACGCAAGGCAACCCTTCCCAACCATACGATGGGCTTTCAAGTATGATATCACCTTACTAGGAATATAATCAGTCACGCCATGCCACTCGATCCGCGGCACACCCGGCATAGCCAAAGTAACTATCTCAGCATGACAGTCTAAAATAGCACGACATGGAGATAGCCAATCCATGCCTAAAATGACATCAAAATCTACCATGCTTAGTAGCAATAGGTCCACTCGGGTCTCCAGACCCCCAATAGTTACTACACATGACCGGTACACACGGTTCACAACAATAGTATCGCCCACCGGGGTAGACACATAAACAGGTAAAGCAAGAAACTCCCAGGGCATACCCAAATATTGAGCAAAATATGAGGACACGTATGAATAAGTGGAACCGGGATCAAATAATACAGAGGCATCTTTGTGGCAGACTGAAACAATACCTGTAATAACGACATCTGAAGCACTAGTATCTGTCCTGCCTGGAATAGCATAGTATCGAGCCTGGCCACCGCCTGCTCGACCTCCCCCTCTTGGGCGGCCTCTGGCTGCCTGACCTCCACCCCTGACTGGCTGGGCGGGGGGTAAGGTAACTGGATCAGAAGTCAAGGGTTGACCCCTCTATTGGGACGATCTAGCACCACGATGAGGACAATGCTTCCGTACGTGGCCCATCTCGCCACACTCATAGCAGTGCACTGGTGCTCTAGCAAATGCAATCGGCCTAAAAGGACTCTGGGCTGACGGAGCATGAGCTGGAAGGGCGCTGAGTGATGACTGGCCCTGCTGCAATCCCTGATAACCATGACCCGCACATGCCCCACTATACCCTGGGCGGACTGGCTGAGCAGGCCTGAAGGATCCACCTCTACCTTGCTGAAACTAGCCTCTAGGAGGAGTGCCACTGTAACACCCGATCCTCGAGGCCTATTAGCCTCCCTCTCCTCTCGCTCCTGACTGCGAACCGTCTCAATCTCGCGAGCTATGTCAATCACTTCCTCGACCGAATATTCTCTCCCTGGTCATAAGGATACGAAGATTATAGTTAAGGCCATCCACAAACCTTCTAATCCTTTCACGATCAGTTGGAACCATCCAGACCGCATGTCGAGCCAACTCAGAAAATCTTGACTCATATTGCGACACAGTCATATCCCCCGGTAGCAGCCATTCGAACTGTCTACGCAGTTCCTCTCTGCGAGACTGCAGCACATACTTCTCCAAGAAAAGAGCGAAGAACTGCTGCCAAGTAAGGGGCGCTGCATCAACCGGCCTACGCCTCTCATACGCCTCCCACCAATTGAAGGCAGCTCCCGTAAACTAAAAGGTGGTGAATGCCACACCACTAGACTCAAGAATCCCAGCCGTCCGGAGCATTCGCTGACACTTGTCAAGAAAACCCTAGGCATCCTCGCCCTCAGCACCACTGAATGACGGTGGCTGGAGTCTGCCAAACCTCTCAACGCGACGCTGCTCATCATCTGGCATAACTGGTACTATGAATTCCTGAGCTGGTGCAACCGGCTGGGCTGGAGGTGCCCCCGGCATCTGAAGCCCCTGCACTACCTACTCAGGTGTACGGGCAACAGGGGTCTGATTGCCTCCTCCGGCCTGTGAAGTTGTTGCGGCTGTGGTGGCTGAAACCGCCTGAGCCAGGCCAGTGCAAATAGATAATATCTGAGCCAAGGTCTCCTGAAGACCTGGAATAGCGATAGGCACAGCTGGTTCCTAAACTAGTGCTGCTGGAGCCTGTTCCTGATCTGGGGCAGCTGGCGGATCAGTAGATGCTGCCCTCGCTGCTCTGCCTCTACCACGACCACGACCGTGTCCACGGCCTCTGGTGGCCTCAGTCGGTGGTACTGGTGGTCGTCCACCTCGTTCAGTAGTTCGCGGCCTCACCATCTGTGGGAGAACAGGTTAGCAGAAGTTTTAGTACTCGGATCAACAAGTTCGCACGACAAGAAATTCAAGAATATGGAATTTTCCTAAAAAGTTTCCGCAGCCTCTCGAAGATAAGTACAGAAGTCTCCGTACCGATCCGCAAGACTCTACTAAACCCGCTCATGACTCATGAGACCTATGTAACCTAGGGTTTGATACCAAGCTGTCACGACCCAAAATCCCAACCATGATCGTGATGGCGCCTCTCATGAAGACAAGGCCAGCCAATTCAACTAAACTTCATTCAAACAGTTAAACAATACGAAAATAATATATGTACGGTTTAATAAAGGTAATTTGCGGAAAAATATAGTGAACCATCTCGACTACAGCCCGAACCGGGGCGTCACAAAGTCATGAGCAACTAATGAAAATCCTAATAATAAGATTACTATTACAATATCTTTGGCACAATTGTCTGAAAAATAGTGGAAACAACAAGGTAAAAGAGATACGGGGCTGCGGACGTCAACAGCTACCTCGTAGTCTCTGAATCACCGCCCTTACAGTAGTAGTCAATACCTCAGAGCGAATCAATAACTCCTAAATCTGCACACATGGTCCAGGGAGTAATGTGAGTACTTCCAACTCAGTGAGTAATAATTATAAATAACAACTGAGAGTAAGGAAACACCTAAGGCATACAACAATCCATAATACAACAGTAAAACATGTAAATAATCAAGTCAATAACATGAAGTAAAAGAAAATATCATGACTGGCCAAGTCATATCTCGTGACGGCATGTCACCCGTTCCCATGGGTACCCGGCGCTTACTGTGGGGGGTGCAGTAGCGCAATATCTCGTGACGGCGTGTCACCCGATCCAATTTATCATATTTCGTGGCGGCGTGCCACCCGATCCCATTTACATCATTTGAAAAGTCATTCAAATTTCAAAATTGAGTTTAAGAAATGAATCAAATCAGTTAGAAAACAGTGATAAATTACCCCTAAAGGGTTCACATAACCGGCACGAAGCCCAAATAATACCTCTGAACGGTCTACATAACCAGCAAGAAGCTCAAATAATACCTCTGAACGGTCTACATAACCAGCAAGAAGCTCAAATATGGCAATCATCCCAAATCATGATGATAACACGTAAGTTTCAATCAATTGCATAGTAAAATCAACAATCGGGACGGACCAAGTCACAATCCCCAGTAGTAAACGACCCCATGCTCATCATCGAGCGCGAGTCTCAACTCAATATAGCACTACGATGTGCAAATCCGGGGTTTCAAACCGTCAGGACATCATTTATGATCATTACTCACCTCAATCCGGCTAAATCCTTAGCCCACGACGCCTTTGCCCTTTGAATTGGCCTTCACGTGCGTGGAATCTATCAAAATTCAGAACAATTACGTCACAATATGTTGAGGGAACAAAGCCCAAGCGAAAACAGTCAAAAATACTAAGAAATCCCGGAATTAGCAAAACTCGAGCCCCGGGCCCACTTCTCGAAGTTCATAAATTTTCACATCAACGGGTTCCTCATCTCCCCACGAGTTCACCCATACAAAAATTATCAAATTCCAACATCGGATTGCCTTTCAAATCTTAAATTTTCGTTTTTGGAAGATTTGGAAAAAAATCTGATTTTTCTTCCATAGATTCATGGATTTATGATGTAAATGAGCACGGAATCATGATTTATGAAGGATTTATGATAAAGAACACTTACCTCCTTCAAATTTGTGGAAAACCTTCTAAAAATCGCCCAAACCGAGCTCCCCCAACTCTATTTTGTCAAAATGGCCAAAACCCCCCGTTTTTATAAAGTTTTCTACCTCGGGCGCCACAGGTGGCACGCGGCGCTGCCTGTGGCGCTGGTTCCAGAAGTCACAGATTTCCTGACACAAAAATAGGTATAACTTTCTCATACGATGTCCGAATTGGACGATTCTTTTTTCCTATGACTCCGAAATTTCGATACAGATCTAATGCTTCAATTAAAACTGAATTTGGAGTCCATTTGCATAATATGATACCACTTATTCTTGAAGAAACGACATCGAAACATTCTTGAAATGCCCAAGTTAAACTCCATCAACCATCCAAACTCCATTCGAGGCCCTCGGGACTTCAACCAAATATATCAACAAATCTTAAAACATCATATGGACTTAGTCGAGGCCTCAAATCACATCAAACAACGCTAAATACACGAATCCTACCCCAATTCAAGCCTAATGAAACTAACAACTTCCAATTTCTACATTCGATGCTGAAACCTATCAAATCGAATCCGATTGACCTCAAATTCTGCACACAAGTTATAAATAACATAACGGACCTATGAACTTTTTCAAAACTTGATTCCGACCCCGATAGCTGGGTCGTTACAATTCCATTCATATATAGCATCACCGTTATAACTGGTGTTGGTTTGGTTCCAATCTCTTTCTTCAACCAGAACCTCCTGAGGGGTTGGTCTAGGATAATAATATGTATCCATTCTGGGCATATCTCCATATCTTTTTTCTAGTTTTCTAAGCTTATTAAGCTCTGATCTGGTTTCTTCCCTATAATTTTTGGAAGGATTTGAAATATTTTCTGCATACTCTGATGCTAACTCAAGAGGTTTGAGGTTTAAACTAGCTAATTTTTCATTAACCAGTTATTCTAATTCCTCTCTTGATTTAATCTTAAAACGAGTAATATCTGGAGGTCTCTGTATGGAGGGTGCCAACTTAGTGGACGAAGAGGGTTCATCTGAAATTACTGCAGAGTGAATAACTAAAGAGCGATCTGATGAAGGCGGTATACTAATCTTTTTCACCAAATCAATTAAACAATCAAGTTTTGAATCAAGAGAACCAATATGTTCACCCAAAACTTTAATTTTGAGAAATAATTATTTTGAGAAATCAGATTATTAATTTCTTTAATACCATTGCTAGCAACCTCATCATCAATAAATCGTTGAAAGGCAGCAAAGGTAATACCTGTATTATTAGGTAGTACAAAAGGAGATTGTGGTGGATAAATACCTTTCACACTATTACCAGAACTATATAGATAAGTTCGTTCAAGTACTTTAATATACATGGGCAAATAAGTGGTTAAGAACCAAGGGACAAAATATATGATCTGGTTATGCAATGCACAAAATTCATAGAATTCTTGTGAAATACTTCTTTTGTCATCAGTATTATAAAATTCTATATACCAGTTTTTAAAACTCTTCCATTTATCATGAAACTATCTGTCAATATATGTTTTCTTGCCGGCGATCCCAGACTAAAATCAATTTGAAATCTGATCATTTAAACATTATTTAAATCAAAATCCATTTCGGATGCAGTAGTAATATCCTTATCAGAAGATCTACCATTAGCATCTTTCACAATATTTTTTGAATCAATATTTATACGATCAACCCGCTTATTACCATCAGCAGTGGAAATCGTATGAAGTGATGCAGCTCGATTTAACCTAGCTGGACCATACATAGGTTCTACGGGAGCAATATAAGAATGTGTTTAAGGTAAAGATAACCTTCTGCTATCTGTAAATGAATTCCTGTAAGGTATTAAGGACTTATTGTCCTCAAACTGAATGCAAATTCTACCTTCAGGAGTTTGACTAACATGCGAATAATCATGATTAGTAATATCATCATATTGTTGACTCGGAGTTATAACAGAGTCTAAGATCCATGTTGAGGGAAAATTAATTTCATCCCAACCAATAAGTCTCCTAGTGGTGACTTTGGATCTAGCAAAATTAGTTTCAAAAATCATAGTCTCGTTTAACGTATCCGTTAATTTGCATGTAGGAGTTAAAGTAGAAAAGAACTTATAATAAATTCTATAAGATAAACATATAAGTTCAGATCCAGGAGCATAGTTATAACCATGAGTCTTGACATTTGATGTTAAAGCATCTAGAATATTGACATCAGATAAAGATAATTGTAGGTTGGGTTGAGTATTGAAATATACGGGACCATAAGTTACCGTGGATTCAATAGAACCCATCAGAGATTGTCTAAAATTTAAATTTCTAGCATCTCTTAATGTAGCCATAAAAGATTTAGGTAACCCTTTAAGGGTCAAAGGCTTAAAAGCAATTTGAACCATGCCAATATGCATAAAACTATATTTCTTTCTATAAAGCATAATATCACGTTCATTCAATAATCCAACAGTTTGTTTGAAAGAATTCAAAGCAAAAGATTACTCAGTTGTTTTTATCTGTTGTTTAGAAGATAATCTATCAAAGAATCCATAATCATAGATCGTATTAATAGGAACTTGGGGAATAGTCCCATTTGTTTAACAAATCAAGATTTTGAGGTATATCTACCTCTTCAAGTCTAGTATTTTTAATACTAGTTTTTCCAAAATTCATACTCAATAAGATTATCTATGTTGAGTACTATATCTATTAAATACCATAATCCAATTCCTAGGCTCTGATGCCACAATAATAATAATAATAATGATAATAATAATAATAATAATAATAATAATAGTAATAATAATAATGATGATAATGATAATAATAATAATAATAATAATAATAACAATAATAATAGTAATAATAATAATAATAATAATAACAACAAAAGAAGCCAGTATGGCCTACCGCGGCGCTTAGGTAATCAACAAGTAGGGGAAAACACGGATATAACTAGATATGATAGCAGAACAAGTCTGGTACTAGTCTAAAAAGCAACATAAATCATGATTACCTCGGTGCACGCCCACTCGCCCATCACCTAGCATGTGCGTCAGCTCAACACATCACAAAGAACACGTTTCTTAAGAATAATTACCCTCAATTCCATGTTTAGAAATGTTATTTACCTGAAGCAAGCCAAATCAAATATCGAGCAAGCCAAATATTTTAGAAATGCCATCACAAGCGAATCAACCTCCGAACGGCTCGAAACTAGCGAAAAGAAACTCAATATTCAAATAAGGCCAAAGGAAGCAAATCCAAAAAATAAAGGTTGAATCTTTTGTCAAATTCTCAAAGTCATCCAAAAAGTCAACCCCCTGGCCCGCACCACGGAACCCGATAAAACTCACAAAATCCCGACAACCCATTCAATTAAGAGTCTAACCATACTAATTTCACTCAAATTTGACTTTGACCCGATGTTCAAACTCAAAAATTCAATTTAGAAAAGTTTAGTAAAAACCCTAATTTCTCTTTTAAAATCATCAACCAAATGCCAAAATCAAAGATGGAATCATGGAATACAATCAAAATCGGGTAGAAAAATACATACCCCTATCCATGTGCTGTAAATCCTCTTTAAATCACCGAAAACGAGCTCGCCAACTCAAAATGTGAGTAAATGAACAAACCCTCAAATTAAATACAATCTGCCCAGACACTTCGCAAATGCAAACAAACAGCCAATTCTGCGGTGTCGCTTCTAAGACACAAGGGCCGCTTCTGCTGAAACAATTGGAAAGGCGACCCCTCACACCTAAGGAAAACCATGCGCTTCTGTGACACCGTAGGTGCGATAGAAAACATGCATCTGCGCGACCTCCCACTTCTGCGCCCTACGACAATGCTTATGCGTATTCGTAGATGCGCCCAAAGATCTCGCATCTGCAGAGATCCCAAACTTAGCCCCTTTTCGCCCTTGCAACCGCTGGTTCGTATCTGCAGACTTGCATCTGCATCCATTCTTTTGCAGATGCGGAAACACCAGCACCAGACCACCTCTTCAGCAATGCAACATGAGGCAAAATGAATCGAACCACGTCTGAAACTCACCCGAGCCCCTCAGGTCACTGTCCAAACATACCAACAAGTTTCAAAACATAACATGGACCTACTCGAGGCCTCGAATCATACATAACAATGTCAAAACCACAAATCGCACCTCAAATAAAAATTAATGAACTTTTAAACTTTCAACTTCAAAAACTCATGCCGAACCATATCAAATAAACTCGGAATGACCTCAGATTTTGCACACAAGTTCCAAATGACATAACAAACCTTGTCCAACTCCCATAACCAAAATCCAAACCTGATAGCATCAAAATTTACTCCAGGCCAAACTTATGAACTTTCCAAACCTTCAAATTGCCAACTTTTGTCAAATTGCACCGCAACCTTCTAGAAACATCCAAATGCAAATCCGGGCATAAGCCCAAGTCCAAAATCACTATACAAACCGTATGGATCCATAAAAAATCCGATTTGGGGTCAATCACAAAAAAGTTAAACTTGCTCATCTCTTCCAGCTTTAAGCTTCTAAAATGAGAATTATTCTCCCAAATCGATCCCGAATCATCCGAAAACCAAAACCAATGATTTGCACAAGTCATAATACATCATATGAAGCTGCTCAAGATTCAAACAATTAAACATAATGCAATTGCTCAAAACGATCAGTCGGGTCGTTACATTGTCCCCTACTTAAACATACGTTCGTCCTCGAACGTGCCAAGAATCATTCCAAATCCATAAAATCACTATGTAAGCTCACCATGCACATACCATGTGTCACGACCCAAAACTAACATGTCGTGATGGCGCCTATAAACCACACATCTTTAATTTTGAAACATAATAAAATAAGCTTAAGAGTAAAATCTCGTAAATAACTGATAAAAAATACCACAACTCAATACAAAATTCCCCAAAATCCGGGTAACACGGAGTAAATGAGCATCTAGATGACAACATAGTCTGACAGCTAAAACACTGTCTAGAAATATAGAACAATACAAACAACTAAAAAGAAGGAGATTCAAGGTCTGCAGATACCAAGGCAACTATCTTGATAGTCTCCAACAGATAAAGCTAGCAGCCGCCGTTGTGACGACCCGGTAAATTGTCTCATGGGTTACTGCTCCGTCTTTCCCAATATCTGTATCATTAATCCTTGTTATGAGTGTTTTAGGTAATTTAATTGAGTAAGTTGCATTCGGAGTGAAATCGGTAAGGAATGAGACACTTAGTCTCTTTCAAGGAGGCTTAAGTTGTAAAAGTCAACTATATGTTGACTTATGAGTTAGAATGCGCGGATATGAATTTCGATGATTCGGTTAGTTCCGGGAGAGGATTTATGACTTATGAGAGTGATCGGAATTAGTTTTGGAGGTTCCGTGTAGAATTAGGCTTGAATTGGTGAAGTTAGAATTTTGGCGATTTCCGATTGATAGGTGAGATTTTGATCCGAGGGTCGGAATGGAATTCCGAAAGTTGCTATTGCTTCGATATGTGATTTATGACTTGTGTGCAAAATTTCAGGTCATTCGGACGTGGTTTGGTTGGGTTTAGATCAAAATAGCGACTTAGAAGATTTTGATAAACCCTAGGCTTGAATCCAACGTGAATTGGTGTTGATAAGTTGTTTTGAACGTTCCGAAGGTTGGAACAAGTTTGAATAATGTTATGGGACATGTTGGCATGTTTGGTTGAAGTCCCGAGGGCCTCGAATGGATTTTGGATGGTTGATGGAGCTTAACTTTGGCATTTCAAGAATGTGTCGATGTCGTATCTTTAAGAATAAGTGGTATAATATTATGCAAATGGATTCAAAATTCAGTTTTAATTGAAGCATTAGATCTGTATCGAAATTTCGGATCCATAGCAAAAAGAATCGTCCAATTCGGACATCGTATGAGAAAGTTATGCCTATTTTCGCG